>SEYY01015331.1:32500-35000 GCA_009176605.1 Armadillidium nasatum | reverse complement strand
TATATGTTAAAGAGATTTCCACTTGCCTTTGGGCATGCATTAATTAATATTAATTTTAAATTAAATATTGGGATAAATGTTATATGAATAAGATTTTGCGGTAAGAAATGAAAGAGTTAGAGAATTGTCGGCATGTCTTTGACCATGCCTTTGTGATAAAGTTAGGTTAAATACAGAGATTTTAAATTTATTGATAAGGTGTAAGGTGAAATATATATGTAACTACAATAAAATATAAGCTAGAAAGATGACGGCATGTCTTTGATCATGTCTTAGTGATAAAATGATTAGCGAGCTATGGTGAATTAAGATATACATTGAAGATTTAGATAAAAATTATGTAACCTTCTATAAATTGTATGTTAGAGAGACGACATGTGCTTGGTCATGTCGAAAAGTTAAAAGTCAGATAGTATATGGAGATTATGGTATATGTTGGAGAGATTAAAGGTATGAAATGTATGCTAAGTTCTACAAATTTTGTACTAGAGATGTCAACATGTCTTTGATTATTCCTAATTGTTAAAACTTAGATTGAATATTGAGTTTTAAATTCCAAGATGTGGAACGTAGGGTGAGAAACGTATTTGAAAGTTCAATTAATTTTATGTGTTATATGAGTGAAGACCTGCTTTATATCATACCTTTGAGATACATTTAAGTTGAAAATAGAGATTTAAGTTATATGTCAACGAGTTTAGGCTGAATATAAATGTAAAGTTCTGTAATTTGTGTGTTAGATTACTGATGTCTTGACTTTGTTCATGCTTTAGAGATAAAGTTAGATTAACCGTGGAGATTCAAATTATATGTTGAGTAGTTTTGAGGTGAATATTGAATGTAAAGTTCTATAACTTGTATGTCAAATAAATACTAGTGTGACATTTTTCATGCTTTAGTGTAAAAAGTTGGGTTTAATATGTAGAATTAAAGGGTATACTGAGAAACTTAGAGTAGAAAAGTAAACGTAAAATGTCTTTGATAAATGTTGTAGAAATGTTTGAATGTAGCGGGAAGTATAATAAAGTGTAAATAAAAACATTCAGTTTGTGTTAGGAAAATGTTTTTTGAGACAAATATATTATAATGGGGTGGGAGTTAAGGGTTTCAAAGAAGTAATATACATGAATTTTACTTTGATATTTTAAGTATAACAGTGTGGGTAATTGTAAAATTTTAAACTAATTGCAGTGATTTGGTTACAATTGCAGTGTATATGAATAAATGTATGTGACTGAGATTCTACTTATGCGTAGTATATGTGATTGCAAATGTGTGTGATTATATATGAACATATAAGTTTTTGTTTACATGTGTATGTTTGTTGTTAAGCGTTGGGTATGTGTTTACGTTTGTACGTGTGCACGTGTGTTTGTGTTTATGCATGTAATGGTTAAAGAGTGTACATGTATGCTTACGTGTTTTAGTGCTTCACTGATTTCAGCCCAAAATTTTTAAAGAAATAAATATAAAAAACAAAATTTAAAAACAATTAAAAATTTAAATTGAAAGTAAAAATTTTAAATAGAACATTAAAATTTAAAAATAAATGGAAAATCTAAATGAAACTAAAATAAAAATAAAAAATTCGAGTTGGAACTTTAAAATTTAAAATAAAACTGGAAATCCAAAGCAAAACAAATTGGAAACAAAATTTATGAAACCTAAAGAAACTGATCTTAAAAAGCGTAAATAAAACTTAAACTTGAAACATAAAATTACCTACAACACTAAGTAAGAACTATATAAAGAAAGAGAGAACGACCTAGATAAATCTTAAATTACAGTTACGAAAGCGCCTTACAAATTAAATAAACCTAAACATTAGAATTTGAAGAAAGTTTATTAAAATAAAAACGACAAAGACCTAGGTAAACCTAAAATTACAGCTATGAAATAAAGATTATATAAAAAAAAAGATTAAAGATGAGTTGTGGTTTATACAATGAGTATCTTCGTAAAAGAAGCAATGAGTTATTATATTAACATTGTAAATCAGCGTCGCATGTATAGAGTATAATCAATTAATGCTCTCATGTGTTTATAATATGTTGTATTTTTATGTAATAGAGTAACTGTCAAAAGTATGATGTTATGGAATGACACTACATTAATTAAGAGGAGGGTTCGATGTAAAAGAAAAAATTTTTTTTATCCGATTCTCCAGAAAATTTCAGTATATATAGCTTTTTTCCCGACGAAAATAGTCGATTCCTAACGTTTTTACGAGGGATTTAATGTTTAGCACTTATTTGGGAATGTTTTTCAAAATTTAAATCTACGGTGAAGCCACAAAAAAAATATTTTTGGTCTGAAATTTGGAACATATGTTCCTTATTCTATTGGCTACAAAAACCTTTGATAGAATTTTTCCCAGATTACACAAAAAAAGTTTAGTCCAAGACTGACTCACTATCAAAAGAAATTATTTTTTGAAAAAAAAAAATTCAAATTTTTTTTTTTTTTTTTTATTTTTATTTAAAAAAAAAAAGTATAATTA
>SEYY01015331.1:10000-22500 GCA_009176605.1 Armadillidium nasatum | reverse complement strand
TTATTTTAATTACTATTACTATTAGTATTAGTATTATTGTTGTTATTTCTTTATTATTATTATTTTTATTGTTATTATTATTATTATTATTATTATTATTATTATTATTATTATTATTATTATTATTATTATTATTATTATTATTATTATTATTATTATTATTATTATTATTATTATTATTATTATTATTATTATTATTTATTATTATTATTATTATTATTATTATTATTATTATTGTTTATTATTTATATAAATATATATATATTATATATATAATATATATATATATATATATATATATATATATATATATATATATATATATATATATATATATATATATATATATATATATATATATATATATATATATATATATATATATATATATATATATATTGGACAAGAGATGAAATTTTGTTAACGGTGTGTCTACGATTAGGCGACATGTTTGGTGTTTCAATTTATTCTGTCTATGATTTGGGCTATTCCCCGTGAAAGTACGTTGGTGTGCGTGAACAAGTCATTATAACGTGAAATAATTAATTATTGATAGATTTATTTCTATGAAATAAACCCTTTAAATATTTTGTTCATACTTTAATGCATTATTATTTTTAATTTCTTGGCTTGGGTTCTGTGAAACGCTTTTACGAAGACAGTCATTAAATATGCGGAAATCGATAAGCGATAATGGTGATAGCGATGAATTAATGACAGAAATTCTTTCTATTTCTTATTAAGACTTTATTACGAGATGCCATAATTAAGTTTTTGTATACAATTCTAGAATTAGCGAGACATTAGTTATTTTAACGAGACAATAGGAAAAATAGTCTTCACTTTATGTTATATATATAAAAGTGTAAATTTTTTATAATGTTCATTATGATTTTTAAATTTTTGGTTGAAAACAGTTAATAAAATTTTTTCTCTCTGAATTTACAAAAATTATGCAACAACTATTTTAGTGCAATAGTTAGTAACCATAATTAATTTGTAATATATCAAAGTTATATTAAAAATATTTTTTAATTTCATAATTAAAAAAAAAATGAATGCATTTAAATTTAATTAAAATATAAAAGGAATTTATTATTCACATAATGGGAAATTTAATAAGAAATTTAGATCAGAAAATTCATCTTAAAGCTTTGAAAATTAATTTAAAGACCAAAGTAAAAACTATTTGATTTCGCTCAACTCGATTTCAATTTAAAAAACCTTATTCTCTCTTCACCCTGGAACTCTTTTCAAATTCTCCAATATGAGACTTCTTTTTGTGAGATAACAACAACTATAATACTGTTACTGCTGCTAATACTCGTATTACTGCTACTATTACTACTCTTACTACTATTAGTAACGGTACTTGTACTACTACTACTATTAATAATAATAATTTTTTAAAAATGACTGTAATAATAATTTCTCACCTTTGTCACCATTCTCCTATAGGAACATGTGCCTGTTAGCTGTTTCGGACGATCCCTCTACCACTCTCGATCATTATACGTTCCCATCTCTTCTATTTCAGTCATGGTTCTCCCCCTTCTCTCCACTGCTCCCTCAACATCATCCTTCCATTTAATCTTTGGTCTCTCTACCAACCTTCCTTCTATTGATCTCCGTTCATAATATTTTCTTGCATATCTATTGCCTTTCATCCACTCTACGTGCCCAAGCCCCCTTAACTGTCCTCTCTCCACAAGTTAAAGTATGTTCTCCACAAAAGTCTTTTTGAACCTACCAATTCTTTAATTCAGTTCCATAGACATATCATTTTTTGACCCATAAGACACTCAGAGATACTCAAACTGGTCTGTTTGTTTCAGTATTCTATCCCCTATTATCACATGCATCTCTTCCCACTCTCTACTCACTAACATAACCTCTGTTTTTTTCTCTACTTTTCATCATCCCCTTTGCACTCTGCACCTCATCTCACACATTAATAAACCTCTGAAGGGCCTCCTTAGTCTCCGAGGTATATAAAAGATCGCCTGCGCATCCGAAAATCTCATCATCCACCATCTCCTTCACCAACCTACCTCACTCGCACCCCTCAATATATCTGCCAGTATCATGTCTTCGCCTGCTGCCCTACCATTTTTCATTTTTTCCATTGAATCTTTCATTTCATCGATTGTTATCGGCCATTCTTTCTCCCCCATCGCATCCCATATCTCTTTTCCACGATCATCCTCTTGTATATTGTTCGGTACATTCAACAACTGTTTGAAATATTTCTCTCGTCTTTTACTGAAGTCAGTTGTGTTCGTCAATGGTTCCCCATTTTTTTCTCTTTATCACATAAATTGGTGGTGTTTTGCTATTTCTATAGATTTTTGCAATTCTATAAATCGGCTTCCACGTAGCCAGAAGATCCGCCTACAGCACTCTTCTAATCATTCTCCATCTATTTTCTTTCTCTGCTCTCTTAATCCTATCCGCCTCTCTTCTTGAATCCACGTACTCCTTTCTCTCTCCTCTTCTCCTCCAGTCTTCATCCATCTAATAAAACGTCACATTTTCTTTTTCACTACTTCCTGCATCTGTTCGGTCCACCATAACATATGTTTCTTCCTTTTTCTCCTCATATCGCATATCTCATATTTTATATCTCATACCACACCTACTTATGACTTTCTCTGTGCTTGTGGAATAATAGTAATAATAATAATAATAATAATAATAATAATAATAATAATAATAATAATAATAATAATAATAATAATAATAATAATAATAATAATAATAATAATAATAATAATAATAATAATAATAATAATAATAATAATAACGATAATTTAATAATAAATAATAATAATAATAATAATAATAATAATAATAATAATAATAATAATAATAATAATAATTAATAATAATAATAATAAGTAATTTTATATATAAATATATATATATATATATATATATATATATATATATATATATATTATATATATAATATATATATATATATATATATATATATATATATTATATATATGTAACTCAGCTTGTTCTTGCACTATCCGCCGCAGGGATGCTGCCTTCAGGGATTACCATCGTCTTCAAACTCCAGAAACTCACGCAACTTATCTTTTTACCGTAGAAAATGGAATAATCTTTCTGGTTCCTCTTCTTCACACTCTTTCAGGCATTTTGTAAAAAAGGTCAACTCTAACTTTGCTTCTTCCTCTTTCCCTCCTCTAGTATCTTCTGACGGTTCAACTGCCGTTTTGCCTTCCTCTAAAACTGAACTCTTCGCTCAAACTTTTGTATCAAACTCAGTTTTAGACGATTCCGGAGCTGTTCCTACTCCTTCAACCCCCTCCAACTCATTTATGCCTAAAATTGTAATTTCATCTAAAGACGTCATTTCTTTTCTTTATGAGCTTAACACTAAGAAGGCGTACTGTCCTTACGGTATCTCTCCTATGTTTCTCAAAACTTGTGCTTCCAAGCATGCACCCTGCCTTGGTAAATTATTTCGTATATGTCTTTCTACTTCAACCTTCCCTTCTTGCTAGAAACGCGCTCATTAAGCCTGTGTCGATAAAGGGGTTACCCATCTCAACCACTAGCTACTGTTCTATTTCTTTAACCTTCGTTCTTTCTAAGTGTTCGAATCTATCCTTTGCAGGAAAATTTGGAAACATCTCAATTCTTCTAATCTTATCTCTGATTGTCAGTATGGCTTTCATAAAAAACACTTTACTGGTAATCTTCTTTCCTTTCTCTCTGACCTTTGATTCTCCGCTCTTCGGCATTTCCGTGAATCTTTTGATGTCGCGCAGGACATATCGAAACCTTCAATAGAGTTTGGCACAAAGCTTTGATTTCCAAACTTCCCTCTTTCGGAATCTATCCTTCTCTCTGTGATCTTCTCTCTTATTTCCTTTCTGATCATTCTATAGCAGCTGTTGTAGACGGCTACCGTTCATTCTGTAAATCTATTAAAAGTTGTGTTCCTCAAGGATCTGTCCTATTCCCAACACTTTTCCTGCTTTTCATTAATGACCTTCTCTCTATTACTTCATCTCTTATCCATTCCTATGCAGATGACTCCACTCTTCTTTACACTTTTTAGTTTGAACTGCGCTCCTCCCAAAAACAGTTAATAGACGCAAAGAGTGTATCCTTGGAGCAACTAACCTCTGATCTTTCTCTCATTTCAAATTAGGGCAGAGAAAACATGAGCATTTTCAATGCCTCAGAAACTCAATTCCTCCATTTTTCTACTCGACAAAATCTTCCACACAACTATGATATCTCCTTCGAAAACACACAACTCAAACTTTCATCTCTCCTTAATATTCTTGTTCTTTTTCTAGTGATCATTCTTGGAAAGATCACATTACTTCTCTTTCTAAACACGCTTCTAAGAGATTGGGTGTTCTGAGGCGCCTACAACATTTTTCACTTCAGCCCCAGTTGCTTGCTCTTTATAGGGGGGTTGTTCGTTCCTGTACGGAGTACGCCTCACACATTTGTGGTAGTTTCACTCATACAGCACTCCTGGAAAAGGTGGAGTCTAGAGCTTTTCGTCTTATCAACTCTCCTACTCTCGCTAATTTTCTCCAGTCTCTTTCTGCCCGTCGAAATGTTGCCTCACTTTCTCTATACTATCGTTATTACAATGGACACTGTTCTTCCGAACTCTCTCTTCGCATACCCCCACATTTGAGAAGAGCTCGTGATACTCGTCTTTCTACACAGTCTTATTATTTGTCTGTCCAACTCTCTGACCACAGACTTAACCGCAATGCTTAATCTTACGTGTATTCTACTGGTAAAGTCTGGAACATACTCCCTTCATTTATTTTCCCAATTTCCTTTGACTTACACACCTTCAAACGCCGTGTTTTGTGACATGTTGGCATTTTAATCTGTCCAGGATCCCAATTTACTTCTTTCTCTGGTGGAAATTCGTAGGCCTCTGGTCTTTGCCCACCAGAGGTAAAATAATATATATATATACATATATATATATATATATATATATATATATATATATATATATATATATATATATATATATATATATATATATATATATATATATATATATATATATATATTATATTTCAGAACACATGTCTTTTTAGATGGAATAGTTTGATACTGATATACTTCTATAAGGGTGTGACATGCAAAATTTTTAAAAGCAAAGAAAACAAATAAAAATAATTTATTCTATTTTTATTTCTATTTTTTGAAACAATGAACTACACACACACGCGCGCACACACACGCACACACGTAATATATATATATATATATATATATATATATATATATATATATATATATATATATATATATATATATATATATATATATATATATATATATATATATATATATATATATATATATGTAGTGGTGTTCCTCAGGGTTCTGTCTTATCTCCAACTCTATTCTTACTTTTCATTAATGATCTTCTCAGCTGCTCATCTAACCCTATCCATTCATATGGCAATGATTCAACCATCCACTCTTCTACTCATTTCAAATCTGCTCCTTCCTTTGCATCTAGAGTTGCCTCTCGTCTTCATCGTTCCAATTCAATTCTTGCAGATCTGGATAGAATTTCCCAGTGGGGTCGTCTCAACCTTGTGAAATTCAACTCTTTAAAAACTCAACTTCTAGAAATCTCCCTCTCAAAGACACCTTCTAACTTTTCTATTTCTTTCGATGGTTCTCCCATCTCTCCTGTTGACAATATAAACATCCTTGGGCTACACATAAACAAAAAAATGTCTTGGAAACCTTATATCACAATGGTTGCTAGGGCGGCTTCAAAGAATCTGGGAGTTCTGTTTAGACTGCGAGAATTTTTTCCTTCCTTGCTGTTACTGCAATTATACAAGGGCCTCATCCGCCCTTGCATGGAGTACTGCTCTCATATCTGGGGCGGCTCAGGTCTCACCCGTCTTTTGGATAAGGTTGAGTCAAAGGCTAAATGACTTATAAACTGTTCCGTTCTTTCTATTTCATTTGAATCTTTATCTTTGCGACGCGACGTTGGTGCCTTGTCTCTTTTCTATAGGTACTATAGCTGCAAATGCTCTAGGGAGCTATCTAACCGTATACCTCCGCCTTTACGTCGTCCTCGTAGCACAAGGGGTGCATCGTCTGGGCATCAATTTTGCTTGGACATAGGCAACTACAGGCTTGCCCGCTGTGATACCTCCTTCTTTCCTGCCACATCTGTTCTGTGGAACTCTCTCCCATCTTCTGTGTTTCCTGCTGAATTTAATCTGAAATTCTTTAAAGCCCGCGTCTGCGCCCACCTAAGAAGTTTGTGTTAGGTGAGTCATGCAGGGGTCGTTTTTATTTATTTAGTTTTTTTATCTTATTTTTATTCTTCTGACACCCCCTCCTTTAATAGGGCTTTGCCCGTGAGTGTTGGTGATGTGTAAAATATATATATATATATATATATATATATATATATATATATATATATATATATATATATATATATATATATATATATATATATATATATATATATATATATATATATAAAGGGTGGTTAAATTTTAAGGGCCGATGTTGATTTTGAATACAACACAAATTACTTTACATTGTGTATCTTTCCATGGTTCAAATTGAGTAAGTCTGAAATTGAAAAAAGTCAAATGAAATGCAGTAAAAAACTTGACGTTTAGGTGTGGTTCACATTCAACATCGGCCCATACAATTTAACCACCCTATATATATATATATATATATATATATATATATATATATATATATATATATATATATATATATATATATATATATATATATATATATATATATATATATATATATATATATATATATATATATATATATATATATATATATATATATATATATATATATATATATATATATATATATATATATATATATATATATATATATATATATATATATATATATATATATATATATATATATATATATATATATATATATATATATATATATATATATATATATATATATATATATATATATATATATATATATATATATATATATATATATATATATATATATATATATATATATATATATATATATATATATATACTGGGAGTTTCAGTGGTGCTTGTCTAAACCTGATTGTACAGGCCTCAACTAAGGAAAATTTTCTTTGAACAAGGATCCCAAATTGCAGAGTTTAAAGTCACAACGACACTGAAATTGTACCAATTCCATAATAAGAATGTAACACGGAACAAATGCATAATGGCAATTAACTCATATTAACAAATCGCAGATAGCTATGGATGAATAAAATTATTAACTATGGATGCAAACTAACATGACGACTTTGATGTGACGTGAGATTGTATACGTTTATGTAAGACTACCATTAATATTGTATTTCGTGTTGTAGGTTACAATAGATTTTGAACGTTAAAACCAACAAAATTAATCCTTCTCCACATGTTGTGCTGAACTAGTTCCCGTCCACTATTAGTAACATATAAACTACAGCGTGTTTGCTGCCCTCTGACATATGATCTCGTAGTGTGGGGTTCACATCGGAAGAATTTACAGATTTCCATATTGTAAGTATGAATTTAAATTTGGCGCTTCTGTTGTGGGCTGAAACATCAGAAACCTACCTGACTAAACGATATTCGTCGAAGGGAACGTTTGCGTAGATCTATCAAAGTTTCAGAAAGTGTAGAACCTTTCCACACCGAACCACCGTTTGTGATGTTACAAGACACATCCACACCAATTAAGTGGAGGAGAATGTACTTGTAGCATTGATAAACAGCCTGGAACCAACACGTACAAACTTTCCAGAACGTTATGTGTTTCGCATGCAACAACATGGAGAACCCTCCGATGAAATCAACTCTTCTTTATCCATTTCGTATGAAGACAGAACAGACCCTCAACGTTGATGATTACCTATCTCGGTTACAGTTTCACGACTTTATTTAGAGTATTCGTGTGTCTTCTTTACGGATGAAGATGAAGTAAAATTTGCAAGAGATTCGATAATTAATACCCACATTGAGCATCGATGGACCGACACCAATCCTTATGGTATAAAGAGAATCTTGATATCGACATTAGTTTTCTTGTAATATATGGGCCGGTATCGTTGGTGATCATCTGTTAGGGAAGAAGATTCTGCCTCACACATTATGCGGACGTTAGTACAGACAGTTTTTGAAACAAGAGCTAGCGGACGTCTTGAATGATATTGCACAAGCCATTCAATAAAACCTTTGCCTTACGCTCAGTGGTACTCAGTCATAGTTTGGTTGCAAGGTAGTTTCTTGACTATACATTTTCAAGTCGATGGATTGGTAAAGGTGAACCGATTGCTTGATCTGTACGCTCACTCTATAGACTAACTTTTGCGATCATTTACGACAACTTGTGTATGCAACACCAGTCCTTATTCTCGACGTTCTTCGTTAACGTATAAACCAAGCCTTCTACTTTAAACGGAACACTTCCAAAACTATGGAGAATGTTCGTCAATTCATGATGTGAGGAGTGTTTATTGCTATACAAGGTCAGTCAGCATTCATTTCACTATTACGCATCTTAGAGACAATGCTCAGAGAATCTTCTCTCAAGTGTTGGTAATAATAATATTTAATTCTTAGGATGTCTACTTTTCTCGCAATAAACCTTGCTCCAATTACTGTGTTATTTGAATTTACTCTATGTATAGAATTTTACGTAAGCTGTACTACACAGCTGTGGTGTGCGTGTTTATTCAACAAATTTATAGTGTTGCATATATATATATATATATATATATATATATATATATATATATACATATATATATATATATATATATATATATATATATATATATATATATATATATATATATATATATATATATATATATATATATATATATATATATATATATATATATATATATATATATTCCAATATAAATAATCCTTCTATAGCTACCGACAATATGTCAACTTCCATTACCCACATGCACTGTGTATATTCTGGAGTTAGTACAAATTTCAAGTCTCTGTAACTCTTGAACAGTGCAGTTTGGGACCCTTGTTCACGGAGACTTGTTTAATAGTTGTGGATCTGAGCAAACGCCTGTCAAAATTTAGCTAAATAACTCTAAAACAACCTCTCTCTCTCTCTCTCTCTCTCTCTCTCTCTCTCTCTCTCTATATATATATATATATATATATATATATATATATATATATATATATATATATATATATATATATATATATATATATATATATATATATATATATATATATATATATATATATATATATATATATTTGTGTGTGTGTATGTGCGTGTGAAATGTTTATATACCGTTAATTTCTTTAAGTAAAATCATTGCATATTTACATTAATTACCTTTTTAAAGATTAATTAAAAGTAAAGATCGAGGAAAAAGACAAAAACAAAACGTCATAGAGAGATAAAGCCAAATAAAGAGAGAAAGTGAAAGAAAAAGTGAGAGAGAAAAATAAAGAGAGAGAGAGAGAGGGAAAGAAAGAAAGAGAGGTGAAGATGTAAAAAGATAGAAAAATAGAGATTGTTGTTATGAGAAAGAATATGTTAGAAAGAAAGAACGAAAGAAAGATAGATAGATAGATAGATAGATAGATAGATAGATAGATAGATAGAGAGAGAGAGAGAGAGAGAGAGAGAGAGAGAGAGAGAGAGAGAGAGAGCAATGGTTGTTAGTGTGAAGAATATGTGAGAAAGAGAAAGACAGAGATAGAGAGATATGAAGCGATGGTTGTTACTCGTGTTTGTGCAATAATTAATGACATAATGAATATAATTATAAGATACTTAGGTTTAAATGGTCGGAATATTAATGAGTTGTTTAATAATTGGAAAGGATTCGTCTTTGGGGTTCTAAAAAAGACAGGTTTCGAAGCGATACTCTCGTGCTGTCTACTATGGGTTTTAGGACTAATTTTCGAAGCAGGGGGGCCTGGGAGGCCAGAAAGGGAGAAAAAAAATTACGTTGCAAAAATTGGAAAAAAAAGAAAAAGTATCGAAGAGTAGGCCCTATTAATAAATTATAGTTATTTAATGAATTGTGAGTGTTGGAAGAATAAAAAAAAAATGTGATTTTATAAAGTTTTTTTTTATTTTAAATGGTGATATATATATATATATATATATATATATATATATATATATATATATATATATATATATATATATATATATATATATATATATATATATATATATATATATATATATATATATATATATATATATATATATATATATATATATATATATATATATATATATATATATATATATATATATATATATATATATATATATATATATATATATATATATATATATATATATATATATATATATATATATATATATATAACTTAATGAGAAAAAAGTTTCATAGAATAAAAAATTGTTTCGTTACTATATTTTTTATTATTAATTTAAATTAATTAGTCTAGCCTTGCCATTCTCTTTGCATTTCATCCGTTTAGGCTTAGGGCTCGTTACCTGATTTTTTTTTTTCTACTAAAAAAAAAAAAAAAAAAAAAAAAAAGGGAGAGGAAAACCTTCCTCCTTAGCTTTAGAATTTATTCAGAAAACATTAATAAAAAAAAAATTTCCTTCTTCTATTAAAACTAAAATTCAATATTAAATTCATACCTTATAAAGAGTTTCCCATTTTACATACATCATAATTATGTTTTACACACACTTTGGTTTTGTATATTTATTTGTTTTACCTATTGTGTGTGTGTGTGTGTGTGTGTGTGTGTGTGTGTGTGTGTGTGTGTGTGTCACTCTACATCAGTAACTCCATAATGTTTCCTCTAATCTAAATAATATCTGGAACATCATTTTATTGTTATTTTATATATAAAATGCAAACACTTTTATATTTAAAATAAGAAAAAAATACCTTTTAAACTCTGAATAAAGTACGAGAAAAATTTCGTGCCAAATTTGGTACTTTTATTCCAAGTATTGGAAAGATATTCATAAGAAAGGAAATTTTTTTATATCTCCTAATGTGGATGCGGATGCAGATGCGATTTTTTTTTTTTTTTTTTTTAACTAATTTTTAATTTTTTTATCAGCGTAAAGACTGATGAAAATGTGAATGCGGATTTTCAAATTTAATAAATACTGCGCACATGTGATTGTGCGCATCATCAAATTCATATGGCATGTATACATAATTTATTTCTTTGTAAGTGGTAGTATAATTACGAAAATTGGAATTATAATTAGAATATAATTAGAAAAATTGAAAGAAAAAAGTCTTACGTAAAGAAATAAAATTTTGTTATTTTAAGGGGATGCTTAAAATTTCAAAAATTGGTGTTTTTTCTGGTACCGAGAGAGAGTTTTTTGAAAAGTTCTATCCTTTCTCTATCTTTTTTAGAAATAAGAAGAAAATCCATCGATTCATTTTTTTTATAGGTGGGGGCGAATACCCCCTTGAATTGCGTCTGACTTTTTTTACTAAATATGTTATTAAATATATAATATTTATTATTTTTCTTTCATTTTTTCTGTACCGAATTGTAAACATTTAGATCTCTTCAAAAATGTATCAACGAAGCTCGTACGTTGTGGCCTTCTGTATTTATTGCATTTTAGAATCCAAATGAAATCCTTTTTTTTTTTTTTTTGTCAAATGTTGATATATTTTTATTTTATTCTAATAGAACCGCATTTTTTTCGTCTACAAAACTACGTAATTATCTTCGTCAAACTCCCTTTAGTTCAATAAAAAAAGTTTGAAAGAAATCGATCGATTGAATTTATTTTGGCGAATTTTTACGTATGAGGAGAGAAAAAAAAAAAAAAAGTAAAGAGACACGCCCAAAAAATGTTCGTAAGTGCGTCGATTTTTTTACCATTTTTAAATGGTAATATCTCGGAAACCATTTGGAATTATAAAAAACTAATTACACATTTGGAATTAGATTATTATTTTCTATAAAGCTGTATAAAAATGTTTTCCTAAATTAAAAGTTTTAGATTTTTTGTATAGATGCCAAATGTCGCTTGAAAAATAGCTGAAATGACCTTGACTTTCAAAGAAAACTGCAAAGGAACCGTAAACAATTATAAAAAACTAATTACATATTTGGAAAGGGCAGAAAATTTACTATCATATCCCTGAAAAAAAACAAAATTTTTTTTGAAAATTTACAAAAAAAATTTTTTTCCTAAATATGACGTCAACATTCTGAAGGATTTCCTTAAATTATAAAAAAAAAAAATATTATTTTCTTTTAAGAATTAAATTAACTTATATATATATAAAAAATACCTCTTAGCATAAATTATGATATATTATAATAAAAATTAATTTATTTCTTTTTAGATTAAATAAATAATTTTGTTTTCGTAAATCAAAATAAAGAAGAAAAAAATTTCCTAAAACAGCTGATGGCGATATTGATTTTTTAATAGCTTTGTTATTCATTTATTTTTAC
>SEYY01015331.1:2500-5000 GCA_009176605.1 Armadillidium nasatum | reverse complement strand
TATATATATATATATATATATATATATCAGAGGTGGGCATAAGCGCAAAATGAAGCGCAAAAGCGCAAAAGCGCAATTTGCGCTTTAAAATTTTTTTTGCGCTTTTGCGTTTTGCGCTAAATTTCGAAAATGTGCGCTTTTGCATTTTGCGCTTAACAACTTTTTTAAGAGCGCAAAAGCGCAAATTTGCGCTATAAAAAATATTTTGCGCTTTTGCGGAAGTTTTTTGAAATTAGCGCTTACCAATTTGCGCTTCATCATTTTTCTTAATAAAAAACAATTTTGGGCTTATATTTCAGTTTCTTATTTAATCAGAAAAATTTTATTACTCCTTCTGCTAATTAAAAGTTAATACTTAAACTAGGAATGCCGATATATAAAAAAAAATATAAAAAAAAAAAAAAAAAAAAAAAAAATAAAAAAAAAATAAATAAAATATATATAATATATATATATATATATATATATATATATATATATATATATATATATATATATATATATATATATATATATATATATATATATATATATATATATATATATATATATATATATATATATATATATGGTTTATTGAATATTTTGTTTATTGGTTTATTTGTATGGAACAAAAGCCTTGTCTTCCAATATTTAATAAAACTGACAAGGAGGTAATTGTCGAGTACATCGAAATAATTACGCCTATTGCTGTTAGGCTGCATATGTTGCAGGATGAGAAGAATACGTACGCGGGGGTTCTATTGCCTAACCTCTTCCTCCTCAAGGACAATCTCGTGGAATTGCAACGAGAGGTGAAAAAACTTAACTATGCCAAAAGCTTAGTCAACTACTTACTAAAGCAGCCAAAGCCAAACAAAGGGAAAGAAAAGGGATTTGAACCGAGGTTCAGCAGGATTTTTGATGATTGTGATTTACTTAATGGCAACAGCTCTGCACCCTCACTTGAAAATCGGAGTGGCACATAGGTTAAATGAGGGGAAGTATCCAGCTGTCAAGACGAGGATATTGGAGGAAATAAAGTGTAATATTGCATCGAATTTTACTCCTACACATCAAGGCACTGAAGGTGATGGGAATGAATCTGAAATGGACCCATTTAAGGTGAGCTATTTTTATAATTAAGAACAATCTTTAAGCATCTCTTAGCATATTTATATATATATATATATATATATATATATATATATATATATATATATATATATATATATATATATATATATATATATATATATATATATATATATATATATATATATATATATATATATATATATATATATATATATATATATATATATATATATATATATACATATATATATATATATATATATATATATATATATATATATATAATATATATATATATATATATATATATATATATATATATATATATATATATATATATATATATATATATATATATATATATATATATATATATATATATATATATATATATATATATATATATATATATATATATATATATATATATATATATATATATATATATATATATATATATATATATATATATATATATATATATATATATATATATATATATATATATATATATATATATATATATATATATATATATATATATATATATATATATATATATATATATATATATATATATATATATATATATATATATATATATATATATATATATATATATATATATATATATATATATATATATATATATATATATATATATATATATATATATATATATATATATATATATAATATATATATATATATATATATATATATATATATATATATTATATATATATATATATATATATATATATATATATATATATATATATATATATATATATATATATATATATATATATATTATATATATATATATATATATATATATATATATATATATATATATATATATATATATATATATATATATATATATATATATATATATATATATATATATATATATATATATATATATATATATATATATATATATATATATATATATATATATATATATTTATATATACTATATATATATATATATATATATATATATATATATATATATATATATATATATATATATATATATATATATATATATATATATATATATATATATATATATATATATATATATATATATATATATATATATATATATATATTCATAATACACTGACATAATGTTCAAATGAAACTTAAAAAGATTTGAGTTCTTGATACCATTTCTAAATTTTTCATAAACTGTAGGCCCCATATATCCAGCAGACACCTCTGGAGGAGAAGTTGCGGCAAACCTTGGATAGCTGGGATGCAGTAGATGTTCACCACAATACCCCTCTCACTAGGAACCTTTTTCCATGTGAATACCAAGAGGTTTGGGTGGACTTGTTTATGAAGTATAATACCCCATTACCCAGCTCAGCGGCCGTGGAGAAGTTGTTTAGTCAAGGCTCTGACATTC
>SEYY01015328.1:15000-17747 GCA_009176605.1 Armadillidium nasatum | reverse complement strand
TTAGATTTATGCTTTGTGCTGGAACAGCTAGAGCATAGTTCTAATTCAATACAGCGCTCTTTTCTGGAGGCTGCATTCGAATAGATGGTGCAAGACGACATAAAATGTGCACCATCACACAATTTGCACTTTACAGATGATGATTCCGAATAAACACTAGACTTTTTTGGAGATGTGGTGTTCTCTTGTCTTTAGTACGTTGAATTTTGAAAAGATGATATTTTCTTTCCAGTTGAAGATTTTTTAAACGTAGATGTATGTGATGGATTCTTCCCTCTGATTCTTTCCATAGATTTTAAAATCATATGGTAATTATCTAAGATGATGTTGATAGAAGGATATTCTATCTTTGTCTCGATTTTCAGCTCCCTTAGGAAGCTTGAGGGCAATTTATCCACCACGATATGGCTTAGAAGTTTACATCCAGCTGAACCCTCCTCCATAAAATCTAACTCGAATTCTTTAAGTTCATGTAGATGTGCACGAACTTCAGATATGAAAGTTCTCACTGCCTCAAGATTTTTGTTGTCTATGACAGGAGCTGTGTCTATTTTATGAAATAGACAATCGATTATAAAAGGCACATCAAGATATAAATCTTTTAAAATTTGGAGAGCAACTTCATAGTTGTCATCCACATTAGGAAGATGTTCTACATCTTTTAATGCCATACTTGATAGATGAGCCTTTAGATATTGAAGTTTTGCGGCGTCACTTAAGTCTCGCCGACTTCCGAAGACATTTTCAAAAGAAAGTAAAAACGATCGAAATTGGAAACGGTCAGATTCTCCTGAAAAAGTTTTACACTTTAAAGCAGGTATTTTGACCTCTTGCTTGACGGCTAGTCCTCTCAATATGGATTTTACCTCCGACTGGTTCTCTAAGTTCTCTTGTGAATTTGAGCCGGAGGCTGACGAATGGCGAGATGCTTTTCCATTAGATGAATGAAACTTGCTCATAACTTTCTGCTGTTGTAGATGATAGTGAGACGCACTCACTATCTCCTCATTGAGCAAGATGTTATCATATTTGATAAGACCAGAGGAACATATTAATGCCTCTATTTCTCCGTCATTTTGACGCACCTCTAGAAGTCTTGACGATACTTCTTCAACATAGACGATATGAGAGGTGAATTACTTCCGTATGTTTGCATAATTTCCAATAGTTGTTTGAAAAGGAGAGTAACTTTCTTTTTGATACTCCTCTCATTATCTTGAGAGGGGATAACTTCTCCTTTACTTCTTCAATTTTTTTCTTCATTTCCTCGGGTTGGAAGGTTTGTTTTGCTATCTCTGTGTAACTGGAGATAGAAGTTTCCATTTCTTGAAGAAGTGAGGATACTGAAGTAATGTCTTAAGTTTTTATTTTCAATTATTGTGTGCTCAATAGAGCTTATTATAATTTCCCAAATGCTCAATAGAGCTCGAAAGAGCTTTTTTTTCAAATGCTCGAAAGAGCTTCTTTTTTCTCAAATGCTCAAAAGAGCTTCTTTTTCTATCAACAGCTCAAAAGAGCTTTTTCTCAACTGCTCAAAAGAGCTTTTTCTCAACTGCACAAAAAAGCTTTTTCTCAACTGCACAAAAGAGCTTTTTTTTTCAAATGCTCCAAAGAGCTTTTTTTCTCAATTTCTTCAAAAGACGAAACTATAAGGATTTTTCTTTTGAAAAGTAGGAGCCTTATTTGTGAATAGGTGTAACTGAATAGAAACACAAAAAAAATCCGATAAAATCGGATTGAATTGTCGAAATTGGAACAAAAACAAAAAATGCACACACACACCTTATATATATAGATATATATATTTTCAAATTTGTGACAAATGTAAATTTTTGACTTGATGTATGTGTCTTTTCGTGTGTTTAGACGATATTCAAAGGCTATATTGCGAAAAAACTGATAACTTGACTGTTATATCAGTTCAAAGTTAGAATCTACTAGTTTAAATTTTAAATTTAGAAAAAACGGCAATATTAAGCCGAAATCACTTAGATGTTTGGTATAAAACTTCTATACCAGAGAAACTAGCTTACTTCTCTGGTTCCCGTGTGAGGAAATAAATATTTCTCAATTATATTAAATTTAGGATATGAAATGAAAAGTTAATAAAAACAAAGATGGTATATTTTGCAGAATTAACAGGAGATAAATTTGATATAATCCGAACCAAGAGTCAAGGTTGGTTTCTCCCAAATTTGCATAGGATTAACTTGTACTCAAAAGAGCATCTCTGTAAATGCGATATAAAAAGACAGATCTTAGTTAAGAATGAGATATGAACAACTTCTAAACGAAATAACACAATAGTGGAAGAATAACTTACACAGGCAGATCTTAATAATAGAAAAGATTCTTCTTTTCTTGAGAAATATTTATTTCCTCACACGGGAACCAGAGAAGTAAGCTAGTTCCTCTCGTCTAGAAGTTTTATTCAATTGAACTCTTCACTGCAGTAAAGTCACGAATGATCTATTGAAACAATATATAATCGACAGATTAAATAGTTAAATTTATTTTATATCAAACGATATGATTAAATCTTGATTGAAAATTTATTTAAGATAATCTTTCTTAATGACAACAAAATTTGAAATTTCCTTTGCGGATTCGAAATGATAACTTGTCATTACGACTTCAAAATGAGAACTGGTCATTACGACTTCAAAATGGGAACTGAACTTTTAAAGAATAGTAACTTACAATTTTACATTCAGTGCTGAAATTTTAGCTATATGATTTTAATATAT
>SEYY01015328.1:0-12500 GCA_009176605.1 Armadillidium nasatum | reverse complement strand
TTTAGCTATTAGTTTTTCAAATTTTGTACAATACTGTCTTCATGCATAAACCTTCTCTCTTCTTTTCTCTCCGCAGTCTTCTTTCTGATTCTTCTCGCTTTTCTTTTCCCATCTATCTTTAGGCACATCTACTCTCGACGACGGCCGAATCATATATCATATATATATATATATATATATATATATATATATATATATATATATATATATATATATATATATATATATATATATATATATATATATATATATATATATATATATATACATAAACTTGCAGAGGTTGTTCAGTTAGGCAAGATACACTTTTTTAATTTTGAAAAATTTTTCATATATCCAACCATTTTGCTGTGCACAGGAAAATTTCTAAAATTTTTCCCATGGACAGCATCAAAATTCTTGGGTATACAAAATATTTTTCGAAATAAAAAAAAGGTGTATCTAGCAAAAATTTATAACCTCCGAAAATTTAATGTAGATCAGTTTAATAAAAATATAAAAGTTATTCAGACATTTTTTTAATGGTTAGTTTTACCCCGTTTCAGAAAAGCATTAATATTTTCTAAATTTTAAAGAAAATTTACATTATTTTAAAAGCAAACATTTTCATGTTTCATAACACCCCTTGGCTTAGTTAGATCATAATACAAGTTTACAAATATTTATAGTAGATATTGGAAGGGAGAGCAAGGTAACTTTGGAAAAATAAAGACAGAAGCCATTCAAGCCTATCGAGACTGTCCAAGTCAAAATAAATAATTTCATTGGTAATTTCATTGGTAACATGCAACAAAGACTAGGTCTACCCTATCCCTAGTTATCAGTTCATTCAGGCAAAGTAAGATAAAAATAAAACTAGCCCCCTACATATATTTAGTACTAACTATTGACGTTATATAACTACACATGCAACATGCAATGAACCAACACCCACTGTCCCACTACAAAACTGCCAGTTAGATTTAGTCACAAGCTGGTCTAAAAATTGGTATATATCTGCCAAGTTGACTTAGTCATGTTATATTATACGATACCTAAACCATCTAAATATCTACCTAAACCCCTCTTAAATGCTGCAAGAGAATCACAGTCAACACTCTCCTGTGGCAAGCCATTCCAAAATATAACCCTATTATCGAAAGAGTATTTTCCTAGATTGAGAAAGTATGACTTTTTAATTTTCTTATCATGTTCTCTAGTTTCTCTTCCATGGTCCACTGTAAAGTATTTTTTAATCTCTTTATTATTGTCAGATGCAAATATTTTGTAAATTTGTATCATACCCCCTCTGAGAAATCTCCTTTCAACCGAAAACATTCCCAGCTCCTTCAACCTCTCCTCATAGCTCTTGCTCCTTGTTGCTCAACATTGTACTCTTTCCAGCATATGTTCTAATGTCTTTTCTGAAATGTGGAGCCCAAACTTGTGCACAATACTCCAATGCTGGCCTAACATAGCTATTATATACCTTGCTTATAATGTCTTTGCTCTTGTAAGCTACATTACTATTTATTAAACTGTGAAGGTTTCACCTTTTCTTTATTTTTTTGCAGACTTCTTTTTTTATTATTAAAAATTGAAATACATATTTCTTTTCATCTGTAAAAGAGAATAATCATTGTCACAAGCGGCATTTTGTAAAGATAAATCTAAAATTGTCAGAAAAGGGGAGATTAGAAACGCTCCTCCCTCTACCCTATCCAGGTCAGTGTTAAAGCGTTAAAAACTTAATTATAAGTTTAGCATTAAAACTTAATATTTTAAAGAAGGCATAAGTAACTTTAATAAATTTAAGTAACTTTTACAAATATTTTAATAAAATATGAATGGCACTAAATTTTGCGCTTCTAATCCAATTTTATTATCGCTTGCTTGAGCATGTATATGTGTATATATACATATATGTATATATTTGTTCGGATAGGAGATTAATGACAGGTGTTTACCATTAAAGGGACCAAGTGGGCGAGCTAAAACAGAATTGGAGGAATTTGTTCTTGCAAAGATTCCATCATCTCCAAAGTGCTAACTAACAATGATGTCTAATTCAAAGGTGGGATAGAATGTTTATATCTATTGCATGACCATTAGAACATTAAGCTTTTATTGCAAGTGCATTTTCCTAATTCCATAATCAATCCCATGAACTAAACCTTATTATATGAAGGAACTATAAAATAAACTCCCTGAAAAGTACTATAAAAGAAATTTGAATTACTTATATATATAAATAAAAAGAATATATATATATATATATATATATATATATATATATATATATATATATATATATATATATATATATATATATATATATATATATATATATATATATATATATATATATTTGGATTATATTCCTATAATAAAAAATTTGTTCATTGTATTCATTATAATCATTTTATACAAATAATTATCACATTGAAATTGCACACATGTACCTATTGTTTGAGTGATCATGATAAAGCTGTAAGATGTAGCGTGTGTGATAGAATGAGTGAAGTCTTTTTTTTGATTTGGTAACATATATCAATATATATATTGTAAAAGCAAAATTTAAACCCATATAAATTATTAAAGTTAAATATAGTTGCTTTGTCAGTGTCAATTTTGCCTTGTGGATCTGAGCTTGCAGTCAAGTCCAACAGTTATTTTTTTGATTAGCATACGGCTGTTCCTGGTAAGCATTTTTTTCTTCAATTATCATCCCTAATTTTTCCTTAATTCTAAAATCCTTATATATATATCCCCTCAGCTTTGGCTCGGAGCAGATTCGTAAAGGAAGAAGAGCAAGAGTGAGGAACTTCCTCTTGGTGGACAAATCTGAACTCTTATTTGCTACATCTAGGTAAGAAAACAAATTTGTTTGAATAGCTTCCACTGCCCTTTTATTTTTCAGTAATTCACCATCGCTCCCGCCACATTAATGGTAGCAGAACGTAGTTAACTGCGTCTCTGATTAGAACCATTTGTCTTTGAGTACGGACGTATCTTGGCAGTATTTCGCAGGACGGCATGCATGATTATTTAGCGGACCAGAAGAAGGCTGCTGTACCTACTTCTGGAGATCCCGCCAGTTCTCCTGTTCCAAATCCCACTTCATTATTACCCCAATCTGAAGTTGAGAGTATTGATAACAATACTCTAAAAACATTGATTGTACAAAATTCAGAAATGCTTAAAAGTAATGACCACTTTACTGCAAACTCTTTCCCTTAACCAAAACCCAAAAATAATACCTCTTGGCAAATATGGAGGGATCTGGGGAAACCCTTCTCCAGTTCTTTACTCGGTTTGAAAATTATTGTGAAAAAAAATATTCTGGATCATCAGAAGGGATTGTCCCCTTGTTAGGTTCCCATTTGGAAGGTACCCATTATGAAGTATATAAGGTAATTGCTAAAATTGTCACTGATTATGAAGAAGTAAAAACTCAGTTGTTACAATGGTTCCGAGAAGAAGTAAGTAAGGAACAAAAGAAAGAAACTGAAAATTTTTCAGAAGCTCAGTTGCAGGAGGGAGAGAAGATTCCTTTGTTTGCAATACGCCTTGTAGGGCTTGCACAACGAGCTTTTCCCGGCTCGGATGTGACTAAGATGCCATTAGTAAGGAGAAAATTTCTCAGTAGTCTTCCAATATTGGTGCAACAGCAGGTGGAAACCACACTGAGTACTATTGAAACAACACTAGGGATCCAAGTTTCATGGAATAGATTGGTAGCCATAGTGGACACTAATTATAATCCACCAAAGAAGGAAGCAGACAACGCTAAAGTACCTGAGATTGTAGACCTAACTGGAGAAGCTCAATTGAAGACAGTGTCAACAGTGTCTCAACCTATTGCATGTTGTTGTCAGCTGCAGAGAGAACACCCAGAGAGACAAAGACAGGAAAAGAAAAATCAGCCCAACCACATATCGAAGGCTTTCGATAGAGTCTGGCACAAAGCTTTGATTTCCAAACTTCATTCTTTCGGTATCTATCCTTCTCTCTGTGGCCTTCTCTCTGATTTCCTTTCTGGTCGTTCTATAGCAGCTGTTGTAGACGGCCACCGTTCATTCTATAAATCTATTAATAGTGGTGCTCCTCAAGGATCTGTCCTATCCTCAACACTTTTTCTCCTTTTCATTAATGACCTTCTCTCTATTACTTCATCTCCTATCCACTCCTATGCTGATGACTCCACCCTTCATTACGCTTTTCATTTTGAAAGGCGCCCCTCCCAGCAACAGTTAATAGAGGCAAGGAGGGTGGCCTTGGAGCAACTAACCTCTGATCTATCTCTCATTTCAAATTGGGCAGAGAAAACATGGTCGTTTTCAATGCCTCAAAAACTCAATTCATCCATCTCTCTGCTCGACACAGTTTTCCACACAACTATGATATCTTCTTCGAAAACACGCAACTCAAACCTTCATGTTGAGAATTATGTCCTTGAGCTTGATGATTTGTAGTTGGTACCCCTGAAATGATGTATTGTGACTTGTACTTGTGAAAATTGGGTGAATTTTGTGAATATGAGATTGAAATCTATGCTTTTGTGGATTGTGATGTCTGAGTTCTCTGAAATTTTGTGTTTTGCGTACTTCAATCTGATGTTTTTGTGACCTGTGGTTGTGGATTTAGGTGAATTTGTGTTTTCTGTGCTTGATTATGGTGTCTTTTGTGATAAATAATGTTGGTGAAAAGCGAGTTTTGTGGATGGTGTGTTTGAAATTGGTGCTTAGTGCTCTATGATGGTGAAATTAAATGAATTTTGGACTTTGCTTGTTTGAATTATGGACTTCGGTTATTTGAATTTGATTTTTGTGGCTTGTATTAATGAAGTTAAGTGTTTTTGTGTATGTGTGTGTGAATGTGCTTGCTTATGCTTGTGTATGTGTGCGTGTGTGCATGGGAGTGTGTGTGTGTTTTGTGTGACTAAAGTTGATTTTTGTTGATTGTGTGTACGAAAATGGTGTTTCTGCGACCTGTATTGTTGAAATTATGCCAGCTTTGTGTTTTGTGTTCATGAATTTGCTGTTATTATTGTGGTTTGCCAAGCTGTGTCTGAGCATAGTTGTGCTTATGTGCCGGTAATTAGTGTCCCGAAAATGTTGTTTTTGTGATTTGTGCTGCTGAAGTTTAGTGAGTTATTGCTTTATGTGGTTAGGCATAATGCTATTGTGGATTGAGTCTGTTGTTTTGAGGATCTTGAATGCAAAGTTGAGAGTTTTTGAATTTTGCATCTTAGACTTTGGTGAACTTGTGTCTTGTAACGCTGGACTTAAGTGTGTTTTGCGATTATGTGTTTAAGTTTACAGTATTGTGAGATGTGTTTGTGAATTTAGATGGAATTTGCAATTTTTGATGTTGAATTTATGCGAACTTACCTTTTTTTGTGTGTGATTAAGTCTGTTATTTTTGTGTCTTGTGCTGATGGAGGTAAGTGCTTTTGTGGTTTGTGTGAATGAGATTAATGTTTTTATATCTGCGATGATGCTGATGAGAAAATTTGCTCTTTGTGTGTCTGAGTTTGATGATTTTGTATGTTGTGCCTTTGAATTTTTTGCTTGTGTGAGATGTGGTGATGAATTTAGGTGAAATATGTAATTTGTGTAATTGAGATAAGTGTTTCTTGTAAATTATGTCTTTCAATTTGGTGTTTTTGTGACTTGGGCGTAGGGCTTAAGTGAGTTTTGTGTATTTGGTTATGGTGACTTGTGCAATGTGATGCTGGAGAAAGGTGTTTTCTGTTTTTTATACAAGTGAGTTTGTCCTTTTGTGCTTATGGCTATGTGTTTGTGTGTGTGTGTGTGGGGGGCGTATGTTATCTTGAATTTAGAATGATTTCGTGCTTTGTGAAGTTTTTTTCTATGCTTTGGGATGGATAGTTGGATTGATTTGATGTTTATAAGGGCATTATGTGCCTTATGGGTTTACGTGAACTAGTTAGATTAGCTAATCCTGTCTGATGGATGTGTTTTACATCTTTTATGTGTTTTAGGTTAATTAAATCTTGTTTTAATTATTGTTTTTTTTTATTTGTGATGTTTATTTTTATTTTCTTATTTTTTAATGTTTTTTTTATTTTAATGTTTTTTTTCATTTTCAAAAATATTTTTTTTTTAATTTTTATTCTTTTTTTTATTTTTTATATTTAATTTTTTTATTTTTTTATTTTTCTATTTATTTATTTTTTTATTTTTTTATTTTTTTAATTTTTTAATTTTTTAATTTATTTACTTATTTATTTTTTGATTATTTATTTATTTCATTTTTTATTTATTTTAATTTTTTATTTATTTATTAATTTATTTTTTATTCATTATTTATTTTATTTATTTATTTATATTTTTTTAATTTATTTATTTATTTATTTTCTATTTTATTTTTTTTATTTATTTATTTATTTTTTATTTTAATTTTTTACATATTTTTTTTATTAATTCATATATTTATTTTAATTTTTTTAAGTTATTTATTTATTTTAATTTAATTTTTTTTACTTATTTATTTATTATTATATTATTATAGTATATATATATATATATATATATATATTATATATATATATATATATATATATATATATTATATATTATATATATATATATATATATATATATATATATATATATATATATATATATATATATATATATATATATATATATATATATATATATATATATATATATATATATATATATATATATATATATATATATATATATATATATATATATATATATATATATATATATATATATATATATATATATATATATATATATACTTTCTGAAACCTATCAAATTTTATCCGCAAATGCAAACAGTGATAAGAAATTTTTTGTTTTAAAACACAATATTGCTCGCTCCTTTCACTATGCTTCGCTGGTGTCATATATAAAATACTTGACCCGACAAAAAAGTTCCCGATATCGAATCCTGGACGGATTTGTGGAATATTGAATTTTTGTTTTCGAGTTTGAAATGTATAACTTAGAAAAAATGTGGTTATATATTCTGTGATGACGTCATTCAAGAACATGTGACTAAGTAGCTTCGATTAATCGATCGATATTGGCCGATTAATCGGTTGATATATCTTCCGATATATCGTTCGATATATCGATCCTGGAAAAATTGTAAAACCGACCATCCGGTTTAAAAACCGGATGAACGGCTAAAAATCTTATGAAATTGCGATAAAAAACCATTTGTCCGAGGAAAAAACCTGTTAAATTCTTGCAAAACCCAGGCTAAGCCCTAAAATCGTGGATTAAAGGTAGAAAAAACGCTGTAAATTGGCGAAAAATGATGAAAAATTGGTGAAAATTTGTTAAAAATTGTGGAAAATGTGGTGAAATTTGGTGAAAAAAAAAACCAAACGAAGGGCAAAAAAAACAAAAAAAAACTGAAATGTTGCCTGAAAAACGCAATGCGTTTTCTTGGACCTTTGATCCTGTTTAAAAACCGAATCCTCCACGATAATGCCTCATATACTTATATTATATATATATATATATATATATATATATATATATATATATATATATATATATATATATATATATATATATATATATATATATATATATATATATATATATATATATATATATATATATATATATATATATATATATATATATATATATATATATATATATATATATATATATATATATATATATATATATATATATATATATATATATATATATATATATATATATATATATATATATATATATATATATATATATATATATATATATATATATATATATATATATATATATATATATATATATATATATATATATATATATATATATATATATATATATATATATATATATTTTTTTTTTTTTTTTTTTTTACAAAACGCCACCACTCACGGGCAGAGCCCTTTTCAAGGAGGGGGCACACACACAAGGACAAAACTCACACAAACACACACACCTAACGCACAGCCCTCAGGTGGGCGCAGACCGAAGACTTGAAGAGTGGAAGATTAAATACAGTTGGAAAAATAGAAGATGGTAGAGAATTCCACAGAATAGAGGTGGCTGGAAAGAAGGAGGTACCACAACGGGCTAGCCTTGGATTCCCTACGTCCACACAAAATTGGTGCGAAAGCAGGGCACCCCTCGTGCAACGAGGACGACGCAACGGTGGAGGAATGCGAGAGGCCAATTCCCTCGAGCACCTGCCATTGTAGTCCCTGTAGAAAAGAGATAGCGCGCCAACGTCACGTCGCAGAGACAGAGGGTCAAGAGAGTTTGAAAGTAGGGGACAGTTTATTAATCTCATAGCTTTTGACTCAACCCTATCCAGAAGAGAGGAGGAGCCGGAGCCCCCCCAAATGTGAGAACAGTACTCCATACAAGGGCGAATAAGACCCTTATATATCTGGAGTAACTGCTCAGAAGAAAAAAACTCTCGCAACCTGAACAGAACTCCCAGCTTCTTAGAGGCCGCTTTAGCAACCATTGTGATATGTGGTTTCCAAGACAGTTTGTTTGTTTATGTTTAGACCAAGAATGTTAATGTTATTTACAGGTGAGACGGGAGAGCCATCGAAGAGGATAGGAAAGTTAGGAGGTGTTTTTGAGATGGAGATGTAAAGAAGTTGAGTTTTTAAAGAGTTGAATTTCACAAGGTTGCTATGTCCCCACCGGGAAATTCCATCCAGATCGGCAAGAATAGAATCGGAAAGTTGAAGACGAGAAGCGAGTCTAGAAGCAAAAGAGGGAGCAGATTTGAAATGAGTAGAAGAATGTAGAGTTGAATCATCAGCATAAGAGGGAACAGAGTTAGAAGTGCAGTGAAGAAGATCGTTAATGAAAAGTAAGAATAAGGTTGGAGATAAAACAGAACCCTGAGGAACACCACAGTTGACAGAAAAGGAGGAAGAGGTCGCTCCATTCTACAACTGCCGAAATGGAACGATCTGAGAGAAAACTAGACAAGAGTAAGCAAAGGGAAGGAGGAAACCCAAAGGAAGGGAGCTTAGAGAGTAGTGACGCATGCCATACCCGGTCGAAAGCCTTGGATATGTCAAGCGCCACCACACAAGACTCCCCGAAGTCCCTAAGGGCAGAAGACCATAGATCAGTAAAATAGGAAAGTATGTCACCAGTTGACCTCGAGCGACGAAAGCCATACTGGTGATCAGAGAGAAGAGAATGAGACTCCAAATGATCCAGGAAATGAGAGTTGAGGAGAGTTTCAAAAATTTTAGATAGAACACAAGTGAGAGCTATAGGTCGGTAGTTAGAAGGGTCAGAACGGCTACCTTTTTTCGGGATCGGCTGAACTAACGCACGCTTCCAGCATAGAGGAAAAGTATTAGTATTAAGGCATAGAGAGTAGAGCTGAACGAGGACAGGGGCCAACTCGGAAGCACACTCCCTCAGAACACGAGGAGGAATGCCATCCGGGCCACTGGCCTTCCTGACGTTCATAGAATTCAGGATCCCAAGCACCCGATCATGAGTAATTATAGGTAGAGGCATGGGACAACCTGAGAGGAGAAGGAGTAGGAGAAGGGATGCCAGAATCGAGCAGGGTAGAATTAGATGAAAAAAGGAGGCCGAAGAGATTAGCCTTTTCAGAAAGAGTATTAGATACAGAACCATCAGAGCGAATAAGAGGAGGAAAGGCAGATTTACAGAAGTTGTTAGAGATATTTTTGACAAGAGGCCAGAAATTTTTATCAGTAGGAGAGCCATGGAGGTCAGCGCACTTCCTTTTAATGAAAGTACGCTTAGTCCGTCGAAGAACATCCCTGCAACGATTCCGGGCTGAATGAAAATTAGCAAGAGTGATAGGAGAAGGAGAGTTTTTCCATTCACGATAGGCATTGTCTCTCTCCCGGAGGGCAAGAGAACAATTGCCATCGAACCATGGATTTTGAGGAGAAAAGATTTAGTTATATATATATATATAACTATATATATATATATATATATATATATATATATATATATATAATATATATATATATATATATATATATAATATATATATATATATATATATATATATATATATATATATATATATATATATATATATATATATATATATATATATATATATATATATATATATATATATATATATATATATATATATATATATATATATATATATATATATATATATATATATATATATATATATATATATATATATATATATATATATATATATATATATATATATATATATATATATATATATATATATATATATATATATATATATATATATATATATATATATATATATATATATATATATATATATATATATATATATATATATATATAAAAGTGGTTCAGCGGTAAAGTGAAAGAAAAGCCAGCTGTTACAACTATAATCTCCGGCATCCGTGATAGGCCTGGCCCAGCCAGCGGTATCCGCCGTGGGCCCAAGAAACCCAAGGATCTTCCTCGGAAGATCCTACTGACAGGACGAAAGTCCTACCTGGGGTATGGTGAAAAAAAAAAAAAAAAAAAAAAAAAAAAAAAAAAATATATAATAAATATATACATATATATATATATATATATATATATATATATATATAATATATATATATATATATATATATATATATATATATATATATATATATATATATATATATATATATTAGGGTGGTCCTTAATTTATAACAAAATTTTTAATTTTACATTTTATAATATCTCACCCCATATTTCTTTTCCTTTTGGGTTAGTAAGTATACAGTCAAATTTTTGTAGCATTTAATAAACTCTAACACGTGCCCCAAGGGATGTTAATATATTTATAATATATATATATATATATATATATATATATATATATATATATATATAATATATATATATATATATATATATATATATATATATATATATATATATATATATATATATATATAAATAGACATAATATGCAACATAATATAATATAATAATATTTAATATAATTAATGTAACATGATTAATAAAACTCTGTAGATTAATATTAATATTATTTAATTACCGTTTAATATTCCTTAGATAATGTATACTTTGAGCAGGAAGGAAACTGTGCTCGATACTCCTTTACAACTTTCAGTAGGTCTTGTTTTTGCTCCTCATTTTGAGTTAAAAGATTGTTGTATTCCTCCATTAGCCTAACACCTCTTTCTGCAGTATCATTAATAGCATTAATGGCTGGGATTATTGTTGAGCCTTGTTGGTAATCTGGACGAGACTTCCAGGTGGCAGGATCATGAGCAATAAATTGTGATGAAATGTTACATCGTTCAAAAAATTTTGATGTGCGTTTTGATACAAAGTGATGGAGTTCTTTATGGATGAAACTTTGCATGTCCTCTAAATGTACATTTAAGAGTTTCAATTCACATGTGTTTGCTTCTTTACCTAGAAAGGATTTGGACATCTTTACCTTCTGATTGATACACAATGAATCATCAAAAAAAAGCGAAGGCCACTGTTTCTTCTGTAAAGTACCATAAATGACGAGAAAAAGTTTTGATTGTAACTTGAGAAATCCTTTCATTTACTTCACTGTAGTAATAAAGGTCTTTCAGAAACCTCAAGTCTTGTGATGGTGCTAAGGAAGCTAAAGGAGCATTGTACCAAGGTTTTATATATATTTTTACAATAAATATACACATATCTCTTACCCCTTTGAATTCTTGGGGAGTCAATGTAAATACGTTTCGGAAGAGAAATATTTTTAAGAAGTAAATAGCTTTTGCCATCCATCTGGCATGGTGAAAAGCACCAGGTGAATGAAATTTAATTGCTTGTGTTTCATATCCTCCTAAAAATATTATAACCAACTGTAGAAGCTCTTTATAATCATCCCTTACCTGCCAAATTGCAACTTGACCTTTAACAAACTGAAGGATAGACTCTCTGTCATTGCCGATAGCGTTCATAACAAACTGATCTTCGATTCCAATAGAAAATTTAGAAATATCTATATTGATCCAGGCTTTATGAAAGCGTTTAAATAAGTAAACCTTCGGGTCCCGACGAGACACCTAAGCATGCTTCAAAAGCTGACTTTAAGACCAATTCATATATGTGATGCCTGCAGGGAAGATATAGGAGATCTTTGTTAAGTTTCTGCTCTAACAGTACACATGCACCGTTTATTCTCCCAGTATTTGACGCTGTGGTGTCACAACATAAGGCTTCAATTTTATTTTGAAATTGATGTTCAGTTAGCATTTCGTAAACACCGGCTGCAATATCGGCTCCACTTCCAGAAGCCAATTTAGGAACTCCTAGAAGATGTTCCTTTCCATTTCCAGATATAATTACAGGAAGTCTATCAACCTTCTCTTTTTCGGATATCCTCACTATCCTCTGTTTCATTTTCAGATGACGTTTCTTTTTCAGATATCTCCTCTGTATCAAGTACTTTATCTACTGTTGAATCTCTCTTAAACTTTTTTTTGGCGTTCTTCTTCCTGACTTAAACGTTTCTTTGTCCTTTCTTCC
>SEYY01015327.1:0-12478 GCA_009176605.1 Armadillidium nasatum | reverse complement strand
ATATTTTCAGAGCGCAAGGTTGAGAAATCTTGTGCGATGCCTGCAGTAGATTATTATTTTCTTGTATTATCATCACATACTTATTCCTAGTGAATTGAAATGAAATTAGTGACTAAATGATGGAGTTACATATATTTAGAATTTATTTTTTATTGTTTTCTGTTTATTATATTAAATAGAAATAGTAATGTTTTGATATTTTTAACTTGTTCTGTGTAAACAAGGACGCCATGGTGGATCAACAACAGCAGATGGACGGCGAGCCGCCAAATAAAAGACCAAAAATTGATTCATTTTCAACATCTGATAATACAGTTACAGATGAACTTGCAACAATTCTAGCAAATGAGCTTCCTGATGATCTAATGGGTCCTTGGCCAGAAAATAGTAATAGTGCAAGCACTTGTTTATCAAATACATCCTCAAATATAAATGGTATGCTGGAAAACTCTGGACCTGGAGGAAACCCAACTGATAGGCAACAGACTCCATTATCTCATTTGTTGCAGTCCAAAGGAACCCCTTCAGCACTATCTTCTCCAATGTCTCAAGTATCCCATAGTATGACAAGCCAAAGCAATATGATGATTAATGTAGTTAACAATTCAAAACAGTTACCTTTACAATCTGTAAATTCTGTTATGAATAAATCTAATGTACAGATATCCATATCATCATTAAATATGACTGATTCTATGAATCCAAATATGACCAGTAGCCAGGCAAGCTCTTCAGGAGGAGGAACTGGAACAATTGCATTATCAAATTCTCTCCCATCCTCATCATTGAATCAGGTAAACACACTACCCAATACAAGCATGGGTTTAACAAGTATTCAAAGCAACTCTGGATTACCTGTTGGAAGCATGTCTGGTGGAAGTATGACCCCTGGAATGACTGTTATATCGAGCATGAACTCTATAAATACAGGTGGCTCTTTAAATAAATCACAAGGAATAATGTCTTCAATCAATATGAATAATCTTGTTGGTCCAATGGGACAGCAGATGAATGATATGTCTAATGGGCCTTTAACAAATATGAATAGACCTATGGTACCTTCCTCATTAAGAACTCAGAATTCTCAAGGAATGAATTCTGGTCCCCAAAGTCTTGGACCCCGACACACTCTCAGTCTGAATCAGTTGGGACCCAGACTTCAGGGTGGCCCTGTTGGAGGAATAAATCAGCAGTAGCTTTCTGGGAACTACAGTTTCACAAATATTCAAGGATCTATTGATGGTAGCCATTCTGGAATCCAACCACCAGTACTGACTCCCACTCAAAGGCCAATTGGTCTTGGAATGCCTCCACGTTATCCCAGCCAGGATATGAATCTTATTTCTAACATACCCAGGGTAAACCAAGGTTCAACTTCTGTTTCTCAGTCATTACCTGGTGGCCCAACATTAGTTCCTGGAAACATTGGACATTCGCCTAATACAACAGTACCAACTTCAGTTGGTCCAACTGGGACAACTGGACCATCCATACCACCTTCAAACCCTGTACAAAATACAGGTGGTACTAATGTGCAACCAAATCCTAATGGTCCTCCTTCAGTACCTGGAGGTAATGTTTCAAGAGTTCAAGGACCAGGAGGAGCAGGTGGATCTCAGTCTGGCCTAGTAATGCATCAACAAAGACCAAATGCGGCAGACCCTGAAAAGCGAAAGTTGATACAGCAACAACTGGTCTTACTGCTTCATGCACATAAATGCCAACGAAGAGAAAATCAAGCTAATGGTGAAATTAAGCAGTGTGTTCTTCCCCATTGTCAGACTATGAAAAATGTTTTGAATCACATGACCACTTGTCAGGATGGGAAATCTTGTCAGGTGCCCCACTGTGCATCATCTCGCCAGATAATAAGTCACTGGAAAAATTGTTCAAGGCAAGATTGTCCAGTATGTGAGCCACTAAAGCAAGCTGAAAAGAATAAACAACCTCCAACTAGTTCCAGTGGTGGAGTTCCAAATCAGGTCGCTCCAGTCTCACAGCCAGGCCCAAGTCCTAATGTGGGTACAGTTGCAGTTGGTCCAAATCAAGGGGGCCCTCCTACTTCAGGGATGGCAAGTGGTCAGATGTCATCAGGATCTCAAATTTCTCAAGGTGGAGTAGGAGGAGGAGGAGCTGGAGGTCTTCCAGCACCAAATCAAGTTAGCATGGGGTCTTCTAATATTTCATCTTCTCCAACTCTAACAGATAATATAATAAGGAGTGTTCGGCCCCAAGGTCAAGGCACTACAGGCATACCTTTAGGTAGTCCTGTATCCTCTGGACCTGTTCATAGAGGTCCCAGTGGAGTCATTGGCCAAGTTATTCGTTCTAAAGGCCCTGAAGGTATAATTATTGGCCCTTCAAATATGAATGTGGCTCAGCCTTCAAATCCTGGACCTCGCTTAGGACCTCAGCCACCATTTTTAAACCAAAGCTTTTGAAGACTTTAACCATTCTCTCCCAAAGGCTAGCAGTCCATGGACTGTATAGCGGTACTCTATGATGCTTTATTTGATTTTTACGAAGAAACTCTTTTCCATTCTCTGAAACCACAAATGACTCGAATGAATTCACGCCTTGTATAAAGGAACGTGCGTTATCACTATAAACTGCATCTGGCACTCCATAGAGATTTACAAAACGTTGAAATGATTTTACAAATGATTCTGAAGACATATCTGGAACCAAATCTAAATGAATAGCTCTTATGCTAAGACATGTATAAATTAAGATATACATTTTTTGAGATTGAGGTGAGCCTTTTACTTTCACCCACCAATGTTTGGTATATCTATACCAACATATAAGGCCGAAAAAGTTCCACTTGAGCTTTTGAAAAATTTGTGAAGCGAGGATAATTGAATGCAAAACTGTTGTACTTTTTGCACACTATGCATTCTGATATGACTTTTCGAATAGTATTTCTAGCAGAGGTGATCCAATAACCTCTCAGACGAATGTTGGTTAGAGTGGCTTGAATACCAAGATGTTTGCAATCAAAATGGGCGTTTCGAATAAAAAGAAATGTCAAATGATGATTTTTCCCCATCAGGATTGGATTTAAAACATCAAAGTCATAATAATTAGAACGAGCCAATCTACCTTTGCTTCTAATGAGCTCTAAATCAACTAGAAATAAATTTAAATTGTTTACCAAATCTGGTGGTGGTTCATTTAACGAAGCATCCTCTTTCACTCTTCTTAAAAAGGCAAGCTCTTTCGGAAAAGATTCTTCCTGCATTCTTTTTAGGCAATATATTCGAGCTTTGGAATCACAATCAATGTTGATTCCTCTAGAAAGTGCTGAAAACTTATATAAAAGTGCACAAACTCTAAAAAGAACATTTAAATTAGAAAAATTTTCAAATTTAATAACAGGAAGATTAGTACTTACATTGACAGTCGCAAGCACTAGTGAAGAATTATTTTCGGAACTCTCCCATCCATAATCAGGCCAGTATATGGGTGCAGAATCCAGCCATTCTGGTCCATGCTGCCAAAATGACAAATTTTTTCGAAACTCGGATATATTTAATCCTCTGGTGAGTAGGTCGGCTGGGTTTTCTTCAGACCTCACGAAACGAAATTCTGGAATTAGATTATGGTCTTCTTTTAATGAAGAAACCATTTTTTTAATGTCTTGTATTCTATTCTTTATGAATACACTTTTGTTTTTTCTTCCCCCACGTAGTATCCAGGCCAAGGACACTTGTGAATCCGAAAATATATTTAAAGTTTTAAACTTTGAATCTTGAAAGCATCCTAGAACTTGAGGTAAGCATTTCAATGCCAAAAAACTGATAAAAGCTCCAAGCATGGCAGTGTTCTCCCTTTCAGAGGAGAGACTTTTCCCTTAGACCAAAGAATGCTGGGTGCTTTGGTGCTTGAAGAGATATACATTACGAATGCATAGCATGAAGAACTTGCATCACAAAAAATGTTAAGCGACAAGTTGGAGCCCTTGGTCTCAAAACAAGATCTTTCGAATGTAAGTTCTTTTAAAGAAATTAAATCTAGACGCAACTTTTCCCATAAGGTCTTCAATTCTTCGTTGATTTCATCGTCCCAACTCATTTCCTGTTCCCACGTCTTCCTCATGAGAATACGCCCACGTATTGTAACTGGAAGAAACAGTGATAAGGGGTCGAAAACTTTAGATATTTGAGAGAGAAGTTGACGTTTCGAATTGGCCGAGTTTATTTCAAAATCACTCAATCTGATAGTGTCAGATGAGGTGTCGAAAAGATATCCCAAAACTCTTTCTTCTGAGCTTTGGTGTTTTGCTAATTTTTGGTTAGCCTCGAAAATTTCTTTTAATTCGGGATTATTTGAATTCCAACTACATAAATCGAATCCACCTTCACACATTCTTGAAGTGGTCTGACAAAAGATTTCTTTTAAATTGTCAATAGAAGAGTTGGAATATATAAAATTATCCATATATAAATTATTTTCCAATAAGTAAGAACAGAGATCTGGGGGATACTGTTTTGCATGGTGCTTTATAACAGCTCCCAATATATAAGGACTTACTGATAGCCCGAAAATGATTGAGGTGTAACGATAGGTATGAAGCACACCACCTTCTTCCCAGAAGAAGCAGAATCGATTACGATCTTCATCTGTTTTAAGACGAATCTGCAAAAAGGCTTTCGAAATGTCTGCTAGTACGACATATTTGTTTGTACGAAATTGAAGCAATAATCGAAATAAAGATGCCATCAGATCTACGCCAGGATAACAAGCCTGGTTTAAAGATGGACTATTCCCGATGCGAAGGCTGCAATTAAAGACTGGGCGAATTTTCGTTGTGACTTGTTCTGCAGTCTTAATAACAGGCCTATGAGGGATCCAAATGTATCTATGAAAATCTTTTGGAGACACATGGACGGGCTCGATGATGCCATCAGCCAGGTATTGACGAAATATGTCTCCATATGCCGAAATGAGACCTTGGTTATGAAGTTTTTGTGTTACACGATGAAGAGCAGCTAATGCTACCTGATGATTTGAAGGCACAGCTTTCAATATTTCTTCATACCATGGGATCTCAACATGATACTTACCTTCCTTATATTCAATACTCTCATGGAATCTACTTTCGAAGATGGTATCGATGGAACCTTGGTCAGCTTCTTCATTTATTCCAATGGATTCCAATTTATAGATGTTCTCTATGCCGACATCAAGTTCCAAGTCTGAGTGAGTATGAATCAATGGGTCGAAATAGGAAGGAGACGGATCCACTATGAGATTAACGATGTTTTCGGGAATTTTTTTGACAGATTTGAGAAGAGATGGAGACAACAAGCTGGGATCTTTTGGTTGTCAGGAGGTCCTCTTTCTTTGAGGACTATTCGAATTTTCTTCTCCAAATATGACTTCAATTTGAGAAGGAGTTAAAAATTTACGAACTGGTCCGAATGGAACGAAACCATGGCAAGAATCAATAGCACTCCCTCTTAAACAATTGACTACTTTAAAATGCTTCATGAGATATAGAGCGTCTATTCCCAGAATACATTCTACATTGTTGACAATGTCACCATGACGGCCTCCTTGATAGAATCGATCTGCCATCTTAAAATTATTTCTTCTTATATTGTATTCAGCTCCCATCAATCCTTTGACTTCAAAACCGACGTCAAGTTTGGGATCTACAAGAGCTGGAATTTGGGTATATGACCCACAACATAAATTCAATTCCAGATCAATGGAGTACATTGTTCTGGTTTGTTCTCCCAGAAAAGTTTTTACAGTGGTGTTTTGACGTGGAAGTGAAGCAATATTTACTCCAAGCTTCTCCATGACACTTCCTTTGAAGTAACTTCTCTGAGAGCCAAAATCTAGAAGAGCCCTTATTTCTTGAATCTTATTCCCCCTTTTTACTTTAAGGGAGATAGTTGGAAGAATGTTGCCAGAAGGAGTTGATCCTGTGTTGATACACAGATGACTTTGATGAGATTCATCCTCTCCAGTTTGTGCAAGAGAAGATGAAGGAGTAGGTGTGTCATCTGTTCTACGATGTTGTTCACTCTTCCTTTTTCCATTTGTTTCAGATGTGCAAAGGGCTGAGATATGTTTCTTGCTTTTACAGTAAAAGCAAGGGCGGCTAAGTCCATATCGTCTTAGCAGGACACTGCTTAGATTTATGCTTTGTGCTGGAACAGCTAGAGCATAAACCTATTTCAATACAGCGCTCTTTTCTGGAGGCTGGATTCGAATAGATGGTGCAAGACGACATAAAATGTGCACCATCACACAATTTGCACTTTACAGATGATGATTCCGAAGAAACACTAGACTTTTTTGGAGATGTGGTGTTCTCTTGTCTGGAGTACGTGGAATTTTGAAAAGATGATGTTTTCTTTCCAGTTGAAGATTTTTTAAACGTAGATGTATGTGATGGATTCTTCCCTCTGATTCTTTCCATAGATTTTAAAATCATATGGTAATTATCTAAGATGATGTTGATAAGAAGGATATTCTATCTTTGTCTCGATTTTCAGCTTCCTTAGGAAGCTTGAGGGCAATTTATCCACCACGATATGGCTTAGAAGTTTACATCCAGCTGAACCCTCCTCCATAAAATCTAATTCGAATTCTTTAAGTTCATGTAAATGGGCTCGAACTTCAGATAAGAAAGTTCTCACTGCCTCAAGATTTTTGTTGTCTATGACAGGAGCTGTGTCTATTTTATGAAATAGACAATCGATTATAAAAGGCACATCAAGATATAAATCTTTTAAAATTTGGAGAGCAACTTCATAGTTGTCGTCCACATTAGGAAGATGTTCTACATCTTTTAATGCCATACTTGATAGATGAGCCTTTAAGATATTGAAGTTTTGCGGCGTCACTTAAGTCTCGCCGACTTCCGAAGACATTTTCAAAAGAAAGTAAAAACGATCGAAATTGGAAACGGTCAGATTCTCCTGAAAAAGTTTTACACTTTAAGGCAGGTATTTTGACCTCTTGCTTGACGGCTAATCCTCTCAATATGGATTTTACCTCCGACTGGTTCTCTAAGTTCTCATGTAGATTTGAGCCGGAGGCTGACGAATGGCGAGATGCTTTTTCTGTAGATGTATGAAACTTGCTCATAACCTTCTGTTGTTGTAGATGATAGTGAGACGCACTCACTATCTCCTCATTGAGCAAGATGTTATCATATTTGAGAAGACCGGATGAACATATTAATGCCTCTATTTCTCCGTCATATTGACGCACCTCTAGAAGCCTTGACGATACTTCTTCCAACATAGACGATATGAGAGGTGAATTACTTCCGTCTGTTTGCATAATTTCCAATAGTTGTTTGAAAAGGAGAGTAACCTTCCTTTTTGATACTCCTCTCATTATCTTGAGAGGGGATAACTTCTCCTTTACTTCTTCAATTTTTTTCTTCATTTCCTCGGGTTGGAGAGTTTGTTCTGCTATCTCTGTGTCACTTGAGATAGAAGTTTCCATTTCTTGAAGAAGTGAGGATACTGAAGTAATATCTTCTGTATTCATTTTCAATTATTGTATTATAGAGCTGCTTTTTTTTTTTTTTTTTTTTTTTTTTTTATCAAATTTTTTTTTTTTTTTTTTTTTTTTATCAAATGCTCAAAAGAGCTTTTTTATCAAATGCTCAAAAGAGCTTTTTTATCAAATGCTCAAAAGAGCTTTTTTATCAAATGCTCAAAAGAGCTTTTTTATCAAATGCTCAAAAGAGCTTTTTTTTATCAAATGCTCAAAAGAGAGCTTTTTTATCAAATGCTCAAAAGAGCTTTTTTTTCTTCATCAAATGCTCAAAAGAGCTTCTTTTTCTCAAATGCTACAAAGAGCTTGTTTTTCTCAAATGCTCCAAAGAGCTTTTTTTTTCTCAAATGCTCAAAAGAGCTTTTTTTTTTCAAATGCTCCAAAGAGCTTTTTTTGTAAATTTCTTCAAAAGACGAAACTATAAGGATTCTTCTTTTGAAAAGTAGGAGCCTTATTTGTGAATAGATGTAACTGAATAGAAACACAAAAAAAAAAATCCGATAAAATCGGACTAGAATTGTCGAAATTGGAACAAAAACAAAAAATGCACACACACACACTTATATATATAGATATATATATTTTCAAATTTGCTAAAATTGTAATTTTTAGACTTGATGTATGTGTCTGCTCGTGTGTTTAGACGATATTCAAAGGCTATATTGCGAAAAAACTGATAACTTGACTGTTATATCAGTTCAAAGTTAGAACCTACTAGTTTAAATTTTAAATTTAGAAAATACGGCAATATTAAGCCGAAATCACTTAGATGTTTGGTATTTTACAAAACACCTTTAACTCGAGATAGATTTTCTTATTAAATTTGAGGTAAATTGCATGTATGGCACACACACAAATTTTTAAACAATATATACGCAAATGAAAATGTTGATACGAAAGCACAATTTTGACTAACTATGAAAAAACCAATCAAACTGTGTTCCAATATTTACAATATTGTTAGAAAATGCACTGCATATATTTTGACAAACGAAAGATGGGAAAATTTTATCGAATTGAACCTAATCAAAATCGAAAGATTACTAGAAACAAGAAAAAGTTAAGATTTTTAGCAAAAGCTGCCGATATTTCATATATCAAATCAAAGAAATGATAAATATTTCTCAATTATAATAAAATTTTAGGATAGGAAATGAAAAGTTAATAAAAACAAAGATGGTATATTTTGCAGAATTTACTAGGAGATAAATTTGATACGATCCGAACCAATAGTCAAGGTTGGTTTCTCCCAAATTTGCATAAGATTAACTTGTATTCAAAAGAGCATCTCTGTAAATGCGATATAAAAAAACAGATCTTAGTTAAGAATGAGATTATGAACAACTTCTAAACGAAATAACACAATAGTGGAAGAATAACTTACACAGGCAGATCTTAATAATAGAAAAGATTCTTCTTTTCTTGAGAAATATTTATTTTCTCACACGGGAACCAGAGAAGTAAGCTAGTTCCTCTCGTCTAGAAGTTTTATTCAATTGAACTCTTCACTGCAGTAAAGTCACGAATGATCTATTGAAACAATATATAATCGACAGATTAAATAGTTAAATTTATTTTATATCAAACGATATGATTAAATCTTGATTGAAAATTTATTTAAGATAATCTTTCTTAATGACAACAAAATTTGAAATTTCCTTTGCGGATTCGAAATAATAACTAGTCATTACGACTTCAAAAGGGGAACTGAACTTTTAAAGAATGATGACTTTCAATTTTACATTTACTGCTGAAATTTTAGCTATATGATTTTAACAATATATATATATATATATATATATATATATATATATATATATATATATATATATATATATATATATATATATATATATATATATATATATATAATTAGAGATGGATCGCATGTCATATATTTCTCATTTGCGGATGCGGATGCTGATGTTGAATTTTCGAAAGTGCAGATGCGGATACGGATGTTAATTTTGATGAGAATGCTCTGCGGATGCGGATGCCATCACTATATATATATATATATATATATATATATATATATATATATATATATATATATATATATATATATATATATATATATATATATATTTATAAAGTTTCTGTTGTGATATAAATTATGAGCAATTCTTTAAATGTGTTAGACAGATGTTATATAATATACTATATTACTAGTTTAAGCAGTTTTCTGTGTTAATAACAAAATTAAAAAAAATCATTTCTTTAAAAGAAAGATTTTTACGTATACTGTAAAGCCAAAGTTATTAATATTAAATTTCCATTTTTCCAGTTCAATATTGAAAGCATAAAAAAAAATCCTTTAGTGAAAAAATGCATATTTTTTAACTGTTTCTCTTTGAATTAACTTAATAAAATTTATTCTGCTTTTCTTCCATTATTCATTGTCCTCCTTCTCAATAAGATCCCCATTCATGAGTCTCAAAAGAATCGAAAAGGCTTCGTCCTTCCCTTAAAAATTGATCTACTATATTAATCAATGACTCTTCACATAAAGTGGAGTGCCTTTGTTCGTGTAGAATATAGATTAATTTATCTTTTATAATTTTACTTTCCCTTCTTGATCTCTCTCATGTATAAAAATACAAACAACTTAATTCTCTTTTTCATTAAGGGGAATAATAAGAAGTGGTTTTGAAGTCTTGTCTAAAAGAATTTTAGAAGAAAAATACAAAAACGAATAATGTTAATAAATGAAACTGAAGCTAATTTGCTGTATTTAATCTTTTCATTAAAGAAAAAATTGTTACCTTTATAATGCTTTTCTGAATTAATAGGATTAATAAGTAAATAATAATGATTAAAACCAACTAAAAATTAAAAAAAAAAAAATATCAAAGCAGTAATCAAATTCCAATTTTCTCTCACATCCTACTCTCTCTCTCTCTCTCTCTCTCTCTCTCTCTCTATATATATATATATATATATATATATATATATATATATATATATATATATATATATATATATATATATATATATATATATATATATATATATATATATATGATCAACATTAACATCCAACCCAGTAGGATAGTGCCTGTCTGGTGTTACTTTTCAAGGCTCTGTAGTCAGCTATCACATCGAGTCGTCAACTTTTGTTTCTTCCTTGTACGAAAGAATAAATATAAAGACCAAATCATCCCCAGCACTTGTCGTAATTCATCATCCATATATGCCTTTCATTTATTTAGCATACTTTTAATTAGACGATAAATGCACCCATACTAAGATTTCTATCAACATCAAACATAAGAATACCCAATTCTACAATATAACTAACTCGTAAAAACTTTGCATTTTCACACTTCATCACTCTCTCGGTATGTGGGGTAGGGGTGAGAATGTGCTGAGTGTGCGATTCTCTTCTTGTACGTCTTGTGTAGAGCACTGTTACGACTTGGCTGTCAACGTATAATATATATATATATATATATATATATATATATATATATATATATATATATATATATATATATATATATATATATATATATATATATATATATATAGGTCCAGACCGGTTTAAACCAGTAAAATATTTAAAAAACTACTGAACACATATAAAAAAGGATTATATTTTTAGAATCCTTGTCGAATCTTAGATAAGAAAAGTTGGGAAATAAAAAATAAGTTCTTATAATAATAGAGTTTATATAAGTAAAGTTTACTATTTCATAGCGCTTGGAAGAATCGTACGTTTGGCAATGTCATTTTTTTAAAAAAAAATTTCCGAAAATTGAAAACTGAAACTAATGACTAACAAAGTTGCAAAAGATGTTAAATATATATATATATATGGTGTAATACATCAGTTAGGCTTGCATACAGCGGCCATCTCCGGTAGTTCAGGTTACATAAAGTCGAATTAGGTTCTTTAGTTCAACACTTATCGTACACAAAGATGTTTTTTTTTTTATTTTATTTATTTTAAAATATTTTCCTACCTGAAATTCAACAAGGATTTCAAAAATGTATTCCTTTTTTGCGTACCTTCAGTAGTTTTTTTAAATATTTAACTGGTTTAAACAGAATTCTGACCATATATATATATATATATATATATATATATATATATATATATATATATATATATATATATATATATATATATATATATATATATATATATATATATATATATATATATATATATATATATATATATATATATATATATATATATATATATATATATATATATATATATATATATATATATATATATATATATATATATATTATAAAGTATTTCTTTTGATTAAACACATTCGCAAACTTAAATTTAGGAGTTATATAAATTTATTAATATTTAAGAATCCGAATATATTTGTATATATATAATTTTAGTTTTTAAGCTTCACAATTATATTTTATATTTTATTATTATTATTATTATTATTATTATTATTATTATTATTATTATTATTATTATTATTATTATTATTATTATTATTATTATTTGGTAGAGAGGTTAAACTCCGAACCTATAAAAGGAGAATGTATTTAGTTATAGATCCAGTTCTGAAAGTATCTTGACTTTCTAAGGAACAGAAGATATCTCGATCTTCTAAAGAGAAAATTGGTTTCTCTTTTCCCTCTGGGTTAGCCTATAATGATTACCTTGGATCATTCGTTCAGTTATCTCGGACTGAACACATTAGGCATATAATATAGTATCTCGGCTATAGAGGAGAGGTATACAAAAAGAGTCAGGACTCTTGGACGAGGAGAGAACCTTATCCTATACCTTAAGGGAATGTAACTGGTACATTCCAGCCTCACTGAATCGAAACATTGTTTCACTCAGTTTATATACCCAGAGAGAGTCTTGTATATTCATAGTAATTTAAAAACACTTACATCATATCTATTTGAAGATAATATTGTATATAACCTAAAATTGTCTAGTCTTTAACATTGTTCTTAGTCACGC
>SEYY01015326.1:5000-10000 GCA_009176605.1 Armadillidium nasatum | reverse complement strand
ACTGTTTAATAAGTCCTAGCTTGACGCGAAGAGGGGGAAGCAGAACATCTTCACTGGCTACCAATTTCTCATTCATTATATTTTTTTCTCCCACTTTCCAATTACGCTAAGGACAAATCTTTCTTACACAAAGGTAATTTCTGTCACGAATATCCCAGTCATACAGAAAACATCCATTTTTGGTGTATCCTTATTGCATACCCAATATCATGGCAACTATTTTCAAATCACCACATATTTTCCACTAATGCTCACTGTATTTGATTAATTTCAGCATATTTTTCAAAATAGCATACTTGCATAGGCAACTGGGACAGAAAGCATTATATTCTCATTCTGGAGGAGAACTCCCTTTAGACTGTATTTTGAGGCATTTATAAAAAGTCTCCACTCCTGAGGTTCGTATTTGAAGTCCAAAGCATTCATTATACCACATACATCATTGCAGAATGTCATCAAGTTGTCATTTGCAAAATAGGGAAGAAAAATGCGTTCTCTATGTCTAAGCTCAGTAATTTTCGTGTGTGGTTGCAATAGATTACATTGTTGCAATCTCGAACCTAATAGTTCTAGTTTTTGTTTACTTTGGAATAAATCACGAACTAGGCCGTTCGGATATGCTTGTGTCAAGAAATGTGAAGAGTTAGGCTTAAGGATGAACACAGGAAAGAGTAAAGTGTTATGGATGAAAAATGGAGAGGGTGGAGAGAGGGTTGTAGGTGAACTGCAAATCAAATAGGGTAGGGGATTAAGAGGAGGGAGGGGAAGGAGAGATTGGAAAGTGTTTATTCATTCAAATATCTGAGTGTGAATTTTGGGGGAAGGGATAATAGTGAGGGAGATGAAGTACGGCATAGAATAACAGAAAGGGAAAGGGTGCTGGGAGGCTTGAGGGGTATTTGGAAAAAAGGAAAGTTAACAAGAGAGGTGAGGAAGAAAATGTTTGAGGGATGCTGCATACCAGTGATTATGTATGGGAGCGAGGTGTGGAGGTTGAAAGCGAGGAAGAGGAAAAAGGTTGAGGTTTTTGAAATGAAGGGTCTGAGAGCGGTATGTGGTGTAGGTAGAAGGAATAGAGTCAGGAATGTTAGAATAAAGGAGATGAATGCCTGGGGAAGGGGTATGGTTGGGAGAGCTGAACAGAACATGCTGAGGGTTTATGGGCATATTTGTAGGGTGAATGAGTGGAAATTGCTAAAAAAGGTTTGTATCAGATGTGGAAGGTGTAAGAGGTAGGGGGAGACCTAAGGGAGGTTGGGTGAGTGGGGTCAAGGAGTTATTGAGGGATAGAGGGCTGGGCTAGGAAGAGGATATCTGTTTGACGGAGGACAGAAATGAGTGGAAAAGAGTGAGTGTTGATAATTTTTATGGCTTGAAGTACTCATCCCACCACGATTGTGGGAAATGTTGTGAATAATAATAATATTAATAATAATGATAATAATAATAAAATATATATACTAATATCTATATATATATATATATATATATATATATATAATATAATATAATACTTATATATATATATATATTCTTGTCCATATAAGATGCTCCCAAGTACGTTTGATTCTTGTTTTTTGTGGAACCTTTTTTTAGTATTATAGCACCCTGATATACTCTGAGAGTATCTTTACACAACTTTGTTGTCGATAAGCAGCTTTTACACCTTTTTTAAAAAAAAATTTTTATTTTTTACTTTTGTAGTTTAGGCCAATCCATTCGCTGTCAGTGAATGAGTACATTTACCCTTTAATTCAAAGTTAGGTTAAGTCAAACTAGTTTTTTGTATCTAGAGTTCTACTTTTTTTCTAATTATTTAGCAACGTGCTAAAACTGGCACTTTTTAAGATTGGAAAAGTGGGAGCTCTACAGACAAGTCTACATATATATATAAATATATATATATAATATATATATATAATTATAATACTATTATTAGATATATATATATATATATATATATATATATATATATTATATATATATATTATATATATAATATATATATATATATATATAGTGGTCATTTTAAATAGTTATCCAAAAATATAAAAAACGTTTTCTATAAAAGATATTGTTTCAGCATAACTTGTGAATTGTGTTCATTTTTTTTAAAATAAGAAACCAACAGTCAAATCCTTGTGATAATTAAAAATAACGTTTCTTTTTGTAATAAAAATAATTTAATAAATATAAAAAATATAAACTATTATTGTAAAAAATAAAACATATAAAATATAGTGTAAATTTTAAAATATTAACATAACAAATTATTAATTCATTTTTGGCGCCAAAACTATTTTGGTGCTAAATTTGAATTGAGGTGAAGCCATTGTGAGAGACTATTGTAAAATTGAAATGTTTTATTTTATATTATATTATAAAATTTTAAAAGAGTATATATATATTAAAAAAAAAAAAAAAAAAAAAAAAAAAAAAAAAAAAAAAAAAAATATTGTTAAATAATAATTTCTAATTTAAATATATAATATTTTGTATAATATTTCAAATAGAATGGTAAAACTTAATAATAATAACTTTGTAAACAATTTTGTTAAATTAATAAAAAAATAAAGTGAAACTCTCTACTTTCTTACACCTTCCCAAATACTGTGATAATTCAGAAGGTATAGAAATAGTAGTAACATTTCCCTTTATTCCGATGAGCCAAAGAAGAATCCGCCTCTACAGCCAAGCTGCCCAAGAAGAAGAGGTCCCAAGCAGAAGCCCTAAAAGAAGCAGTCCTAAGCAGAAGCCCAAAAGAAGCTGCTCTAGAAGAAGAAGTTCCAACGCCCTGCTACCAAAAAGGAAACCCATTTTGGCAGCTCCTTTGCCCTCGACTGTGGTTCCCTTTGAAGTAGCCTTCCACCTGAGGCTACAGACGTTCCACAACCTGAAGAAAGTGGTGGCTACCACACGCCTACCAGTCGCATTCCACAAGGGATTAGGAAACAACCAGCCTCCTGATCTATCCCCCTTCGCTACAACAAAGTGTAGTAACCTCCTGACCATACGTTGGTCACCACAGAATAGTTAGGTCACGTATATATATATATATATATATATATATATATATAATATATTATATATATTATATATATTATATATATATATTATATATATACATATACAATTACATATTATATATAATAATATGAATATATATATATATATATATATATATATATATAAATTATTATTATATATATATATATATATATATATATATATAATATATATAATATATATATATATATTATATTATATTAGCCAGGTCTTCTGATGCAAATATTTGAAATTTAATAAGCACATTTGAGGTTTTGTTCAAAAGACGTGCTCTTTTCAGACATGTGATCGAAAATGTTCTATCTATCCAGGAAGTGTTCCAGTTTTATCTTAAAGTTAACGAAAATCTGCTAATGAAACGAAATATTTTACTAGTCATTTACAGTAAATTTTCAAACAACACTTACTACAAAAATTGCAAGTATAGTGTTCTATCGCCTTTAGTCTAATGTTGATACAGGAAAGTTTTGTTTTGATTTATATAATTGCATAAATTACTTTAATTTTAATACTGCACGAATATATCCATCTCTTGCATCTGCTCCATGTATCATGCCAGTTGCTTCAGTCTCCAGTTTTACACATCTTGAGTGGCATGGTATCGTGATGTGATAAGGATGTTGCATAAAGTTATTAAGCTCTTCATCAGACAATTTTCGTTTCAGAGATGGCTCGAACCTGCACTGATCAGTTGGAGGTAGTAGGTCTTTCAGTATTTAACAACTGTCAGCGATGTACGGTGGACAAAATTCTCTGATATCATGTTGACTTGGACCTGGTTGTCGCCTTATTGCCTTAATTGTATCGATAATAACCTTTCTGTTTTGTTCATCATCGTCTGCTAACATTGCCAGTAGCTCATTTTCTTGGTGAGCCCAGTAACAGTTTCTTTTGATGACAGGAAATGTTATACTGGCAATGTCTGGTGACAGCTGTCTTTGGATTTTGATCTGTTGCAACAAATGCTTTGGACTATCAATGAATCTGGGTCTGCATAGCAAACCACAACAAACTTCGCCAATGACTGCAATTCTGCAGTAAGCTGTGTTATTGCTACGTAGAGGCGACAAATTCTACTGGCAGTAGTAATCCACCTTGTCAATGACATAATCCCAGGTTTTCAATGCAGTAGATCCTCTGTAACAACACCAGTTCTTATAGCTGTTACAATTCTGTAGATTTATCTCTTATCTCTACTAATGTCGTCTCTGTCAAGATCAGAAAGTGGGGCCACCTTCTGAGATGTTTGGAAGCCTACAAGTGGAAGGGTCTCCCATGAAGTTAGAACTTTGCCAACAGGTCCCTTCCACTGAGTGGGACCTTCACTGGGACCAATGAGCTTTTGCACAGATGGCGCAGAGGGAGTTCATTCAAATACAGACTGCATATGAACCAATGTAGAGGTCTATCTAGCTGCTCCTCTAAGAGATGAATTACTCCACCTTTAGGTCCAGTGTTGAAAAATGTGCTGTCAGCTCCAACTGCAATGATGCTGTCAACAATTCCTATGTCTGAAAATGCTCCATGCAGCCCATCTGAAATAGCCTCACCTGTCCCTTTGTCCTCAGTAATGTGTTAAAAGTAGACAGTTCCAGGTTCACCAACCATGACATAGTAAATTACTTCATTTTTACTGCTGTACCAATTACTGCCTTTATTTTCCTTGATCAGGGTTCTGTTTTTACTGCCATCAGAAAACACTGCAACTATTTCCAGTTCTTCCTCCGTGGTTGTTTTCGTCAGGCCTTTCCTTGGCTTTTCTCGTGATCTCCAGATTTTTTTAGGATCTATAACATTGGTCTTGTCATCTGCATTGACAACACCATAAGCAACTAGTGCCGCTTTACCTACAGCTGCTGCTGCTCTGTTGAACACTCCATATCTCATTGCCTCTAGTGCAATGGTAGTGATTTGTGTTGTGTTCTGGCTAACAC
>SEYY01015326.1:0-2500 GCA_009176605.1 Armadillidium nasatum | reverse complement strand
AAGTAAATAAAATTTGACAATAAAATTGAAAAATATTTTTTCTAACGATTGATAAAAATGAAATAATAATAATAATAATAATAATAATAATAATAATAATAATAATAATAATAATAATAATAATAATAATAATAATAATAATAATAATATTATATATTATTATTATTATTATTATTATTATTATTATTATTATTATTATTATTATTATTATTATTATTATCATTATTAATGTACATAATTTGTGTTAGAAAGCAGACATTGTAAAACTCTTTTCATTGCTAGCATCTGTAATTAACGAAAGCCAAAGGTAAAGTAATGAGGTAAGCTGCGTTTCCCAAGGTTTGATTGCATTCTGTTTGCGCATTCGACTCACTAAGGATACGATTGGAAGAAATTCAAAATAACCAATCTGAGAAGAGGATATCGCATGAACGGGAAAACGCTCGTATTATTTTTTTTATTCTTTTTTTTACACAGCACCACTGCTCACTGGCCGGAGCCTATTCAAGGAGAGGGTGTTGGAACAGTAAAAGAATAAGAAAAACCCTACAAGTTTTACCTAACGCAGATTTTGTAGGTGAGGACAGAAGTTGGCTTTAAAGTAATTGATATTACATTCGGCAGGAAACACAGATGGGAGAGAATTCCACAAAACAGAGTTGTCTGGAAGGAAGGAGGCATCACAGTGGACAAGCCTGAAGTGCCCTATAACACATAATTTATGTTCAGACAATGCACCCCTTGTGCTACAAGGCCGCCGTAAAGGTGAAGGTATAAAGGTATAAAGGCTTAAGTGAATTAAATGAATTTCCTTTGACTCAACAATATCCAAAAGGCGGGTGAAACCAGAACCTCCCCAGATATGAGAGCAATATTCCATACAAAGGCGAATTAAGCCCATGGTTAATTGTAGTAACTGTGAAGAGGGAAAAAATTCTCTCAATATAATCAGAACTCCCAGCTTCTTTGAGGCAGCCCTAGCAACCATTGTGAAGTGACGTTTCCAAGACATTTTTTGTTTATGTCCACAGGAGAGAGTGGAGAACCAGTGAAAGAGATAAAAAAGAAAGGAGGTGCTTTGAGAGGGAGATTTCAAGAAGTTGAGTTTTTAAAGAGTTGAATTTCACAATTTTGAGACGACCCCACTGGGAAATTCTATCCAGATCAGCAAGAATATAATATGAAAGATGAAGGCGAAAGGCAAAAGAGGGAGTAGATTTGAGATGAGTAGAAGAATTGAGGATCGAGTCATTGCTGAAAAGATCATTAATGAAAAGTATGAATAAAGTAGGAGACAAGACAGAACCATGAGGTATACCACTATTGACAGAAAATGAAGAAGAAGTCTCCTCATCAACAACAGCCAAAATGGAACCACCAGAAAGAAAACTAGACATTAGTAAGCAAAGTGAAGGAGGAAACCTATAGGAGAGGAGCTTGGAAAGCAGTGACGCGAGAAATACCCGGTCAAATGCCTTAGATATTTCAAACGCCAGTACACAAGTCCTCCCATGGTCCCTAAGGGAAGAAGACCGTAAAGCTGCCAGATCGGAAAGTATTTCACCAGTAGTTCTCGAACGCCGATAGCCATATTGATGATAAAAAAAAAAGGGAATGTGATTCCAAATGATAAAAGAAATGCGAGTTCAGAAAAGTTTCAAAGATTTTAAACAGATTACAAGTAAGAGCAATAGGGCAGAGCGGCTACCTTTCTTTGGAATTGGTTGGACTAATGCGTGCTTCCAACACTGATGAAAAGAACTAGTATTAAGGCATAGAAAGAAAAGTTAAACGAGAGACGGAGCCAGCTCTGAAGCACACTCCCTAAAAATTGGGAAGGAAAGCCATCAAGGCTGCTTGCCTTCCTGACATTTACAGATTCTCAGTAGGCCATGGGATTTTTTGATCGTCTGAGTTATATAAACAAATGTCATAAGTTAAATCTCCATTTCATGGTTTTATTATGAAGTAATTTGAAATAAAAAGAAAACGCACAATTGGGTATTTTATTTAATTGGAATTTACTTCAACTTAATTAAATCTGTTAAATTAAGTCAATTAACATATTAGGAATTCAACTAAAGAGGTAGTACATTTTTCAGATTCATATCGGTATTCTAGCATTTTTCTTCTACCACTAAATATATATAAATATAGCTGACAAAAGTGAAACCCTTACTACTAACTTATATATATATATATATATATATATATATATATATATATATATATATATATATATATATATATATATATATATATATATATATATCCTTCCCTTCCCACCCCCTGACCATCCCACGCTGGGGAGGCCACACTTCGCTAATGAAGCCGCCCACCGCAGACGGCCTCCTCCAGAGATCACTCAAGGCAGAGATGTCCCAGAAGATTCTGGGCGAGAATTAGAAGGACAGAGTAACAGGAAGTGCAACACGGTCTCCGGGGCCTCTCCGCATCTGGTACAAGTGGGAGATGTTGTCTGGTTGATATTGTATTTGTG
>SEYY01015325.1:22500-25357 GCA_009176605.1 Armadillidium nasatum | reverse complement strand
CTCCTTCTTCACATGTGTACTAAAAATTTACAAACGCTTACACTTACATTACCTATTAAATTAATCAAAAATGGCAAAACTTAAATCTGCCTCGGAGAATCCAAGAGGGGCGGATTCCAAATATAGCCCCTCATCTACTCCTTCCCCCATCACCACTTGGGAGTTGGTGGCCTCCGGTGATGGGGTTGGCGCCACCAAGACCTCTATGCTGGCTTGCCCTGGTGCACGGTCTTCTTTTTCATTAATTTCTGCAACATTCGCGGTCTTTTTTCTAATCTCCACTTTGTCGAACACCACCTCTCTTCTTCTAGACCTCATCTCTTGTTCTTAACTGAAACTCAGGTGTCTGAGTGCTCTGACAGCAAACCCTACTCTGTTCCTCCTACTGTCTCTATCCTCAATTTTCAGCCAAAGGCGGATGTTGCGCATATGTGCGCAACGATGTTGTCTGTTCTCGTGTCTTTAATTTGGAGTCTTCTGAATTCCCAACTTTATGGCTCAAACTTTCTTGCATTTCTACAACTAAATTCATTTGTTCTGTCTACCTATCTCCAAACTCTACAGACTATCCAAAATTCTTCGACTATCTTAACTCCAAAATAGAACACATTCTTTCTTCTTCTCCTTTCTCTGAAATCATCATTTTAGGTGATTTCAATGTTCACCACCGCCAATGGCTTTCATCTAGTTCTCAAGATCCAGCTGGTGAACTCGCCTTCCAATTTTCTATCCAGAACAACCTTGAGCAGTTGGTGCAACTCCCTACCCGTATCCCTGACCGTCTTGGTGATGAACCCAACATTCTAGACCTTTTTCTAACTTCTAATCCTTCTCCTTATACTGTTAAACTCTTTCCTCCTCTGGGTTCATCCGATCATCTTCTTATCTCCGTATCTTGTCCTGTCTCTTCAAGTCTTCCGCAAGAACGGCCGGCGCCATCGGCGCGGAGACGTTTCTGGCATTTCGGTGCCACTAACTGGTCTGACTTGCGGTCGTACTTTTCTGATTTTCCATGGAATGATTACTGTTTCCGTAGGAGGGGTCCCTCGGAGTGTGCAGAGCGCATAACTGAGGTGATTCTCTCTGGCATGGAGGCGTACATTCCATATTCTTTCCCTTCCACTAAACCCAATAAACCTTGGTTTAACTCTGCTTGTTCTCGTGCTATCCGCCGTAGGGTTGCTGCCTTCAGGGACTACCATAGTCTTCAAACTCCAGAATCTCATGCAACTTATATTTCATCCCGGAATCGTGCAAAATCTATTCTTCGAGATACTAAAAACTCTTTTCTCCTTCGCAAATGCAATAATCTTTCTGGCTCCTCTTCCTCTCGCCCTTTCTGGCATTTTGCAAAAAATGTCAACTCTAACTTTGCTTCTTCCTCTTTCCCTCCTCTAGTATCTTCTGACGGTACAACTGCCATTTTGCCTTCCTCTAAAGCTGAACTCTTTGCTCAAACTTTTGCCTTAAATTCAACCTTAGACGATTCCGGAGCTGTTCCTACTCCTTCAACCCCCTCTAACTCATTTATGCCTAAAATTGTAATTTCTTCTAAAGACGTCATTTCTGCTCTCTCTGAGCTTAACACTAAGAAGGCGTACGGTCCTGATGGTATCCCTCCTGTGGTTCTCAAAACTTGTGCTTCCGAGCTTGCACCCTGCCTTGGTAAACTATTTCGTCTATGTCTTTCTACTTCAACCTTCCCTTCTTGCTGGAAACGTGCGCTCATTCAGCCTGTGCCGAAGAAGGGGACCCCTCTCAGCCCTCTAACTATCGTCCTATTTCTTTAACCTCTGTTCTTTCTAAAGTTTTCGAATCTATCCTTAACAGGAAGATTTGGAAACATCTCAATTCTTCTAATCTTATCTCAGATCGCCAGTATGGCTTTCGAAAGAAACGCTCTACTGGTGATCTTCTTTCCCTTCTCTCTGACTCTTGGTCCTCCGCTCTTCGGCATTTCTGTGAATCTTTTGCTGTGGCGCTGGACATATCGAAAGCTTTCGATAGAGTCTGGCACAAAGCTATTTTTGATTTCCAAAAAAAACTTCCCTCAAATTTCGGAAATACTTCTTTTCTTCCTTCTCTCTAATTCTTCTTTCCTTTCTTTCTATAAAGCTCTGTTTTAAACGGTCAAACCGTTTCATCCCAAAACCTATTAATAGTGGTGTTCCTCAAAGATCTGTCCTATCCCCAACACTTTTTCTGTTTTTCATTAATGACCTTCTCTCTATTACTTCATCTCCTATCCACTCCTATGCTGATGACTCCACCCTTCATTACTCTTTTCATTTTGAAAGACGCCCCTCCCAGCAACAGTTAATAGAGGCAAGGAGGGTGGCCTTGGAGCAACTAACCTCTGATCTATCTCTCATTTCCAATTGGGGCAAAGAAAACATGGTCGTTTTCAATGCCTCAAAAACTCAATCCTCCATCTCTCTACTTGACACAATCTTCCACACAATTACGATATCTTCTTCGAAAACACGCAACTCAAACCTTCATCTCTCCTTAATATTCTCGGTGTTTCTTTTTCTCGTGATCTTTCTTGGAAAGATCACATTACCTCTCTTTCTAAACAAGCTTCTAAGAGGTTGGGTGTTCTGAGGCGCTTCAATATTTCTTCACACCACCCCAGTTGCTTGCTCTGTATAGGGGTGTTGTTCGCCCCTGTATGGAGTATGCGTCACACATCTGGGGTGGTTCCACACACACAGCTCTCCTGGAAAAGGTGGAGTCTAGAGCTTTTCGCCTTATCAATTCTCCTGCTCTCACTAATTCTCTCCAATCTCTTTCTGCCCGTCGAAATGTTGCGTCACTCTCTCTCTACTATCGCTATTACAATGGACACTGCTCTTCT
>SEYY01015325.1:5000-12500 GCA_009176605.1 Armadillidium nasatum | reverse complement strand
TCTAAGAATGTCAGAAAGACCAGTGGCCTGGATGGCATTACCCCTCGTCTTCTGAGAGGGCATGCTTCCGAGTTAGCGCCTGTTCTAGTTCAGCTTTACTCTCTATGCCTTAAAACTAATACTTTTCCTCATTGCTGGATGCGCGAATTTGTTCAGTTGATCAAGAAAAAAAGGTAGCCGCTCTTATACTTCTAACTATCGAGCTATAGGTCTTGCTTGTGTTCTGTTAAAAAATTTTTGAAACTCTCCTCAACTCTCATTTCCTGGATCATTTAGAGACTCATTCTCTTCTCTCTGATCACCAGTATGGCTTTCGACGCTCGAGGTCTACTGGTGACATAATTTCTATCTTACTGATCTAAGGTCTTTGCCCTTAGCGACTCGGGGAGTCTTGTGTGGTGGTGCTTAACATATTCAAGGCTTTGGCCAGATATAGCAAGAGTTGCTACTCTTCAAGCTTCCTTCCTTTGGGTTTCGTTCTTCTTTCAGCTTATTTATGTCTAGTTTTCTCACATATAGCTCCATTTCAACACATGACTTTGGTATTCCTCAGGGTTTTGTTTTATCTTCAACTTTTTCCTTACTTTTAATTAACGATCTTCTCAACTGCACTTCTAACACTGTTCACTCTTATGCTGATGACTCAACTATCCATTCTTCTACTCATTTCAAATCTTCTCCCTCTTTTGTTTTTAGAGTTGCTTCTCGTATTCAATTTTACGATTCTATTCTTGTCGATCAGGACAGAATTTCTCGGTGGGGTCATAGCAACCTTGTGAAATTCAACTCTTTAAAAACTCAACTTCTTCACATCCCCCTCTCAAAAACACCACCCAACTGTCCTACCTTCTTCGATGGCTTGCCCATCTCACCTGTAAATAACATTATCATTCTTAGTCTAAACATAAACAATAAATTGTCTTGAAAACTACATATCACAATGGTTGCTAAAGCGTTCTCTAAGAAGCTGAGAATACTATTCAGGTTGCGATAATTTTTTCCTTCCGAGCACTTATTCCAATTATATAAGGGTCCTACTCGCCCTTGTATTGAGTCCTGTTCTCACATTTGGGTGGGGCTTCGACCCTTCCACTAGAGGTAAAAGATTAATAAACTGTTCCCTATTTTCAAACTCTCTTTACTCTCTTTCTCTGCGACATTACGTTGGAGCACTATCTCCTAAATAGAGGGAGTTGTCCTCTCGCATTTCTCCACTATTGTGTCGCAATCGTTGCATAAGTGGTGCCCTGCTTTCACACGAATTTTGTATGGATGCTGGAAACACCAGGCTAGTCCGTTGTGGTGCCTCCTTCTTTCCAACCACCTCTGTTTTGTGGAGCTCTCTAACATTGTTTATTTTTCCTCCTGTATTTAATCTTCCTCTTGTCTGTACCCACCTGAGTGATGTGCGTTAGGTTCGTGTCTGAGTTGGTTTTCTTCCTTTTCTTCCTTTTGTTTATGCCCCCTCCTTGAAAAAGCCGCTGCCCGTGTGTGGTGGTGAACTGTAAATATATATATATATATATATATATATATATATATATATATATATATATATATATATATATATATATATATATATATATATATATATAAATATATATGAAATCTACCTCTTCTCCCAGTAAAGCTCTAGGAGCCTATCAGCGGTGCCAGCACTCATCTCAATCTTGAATTGTCATCCATAACTTTTTCTTCCATCAACAGTTCTAACAAACTCCATCCATCTCTTCCGGGGTCTCCATCTCGGTCTTCTTCCTATTGGCGTCCTCTCCCACCTCCCTCTAGCCACTCTAACCTTCGTCATCCTCCACACGTGTCCCAACCATCTCAGTCTTTTTACATCTATCTTATAAATAATAGGCCCAACCAGTGTAGTTTTCCTAATTCTTTCGTTTCTTATCATCTCCCTCCTGGTACTTCTCACCATTAAGAGCAGCACACCAATCTCTGCTACTTGAATTCTGCATTATTTTCTTGTTGTCGTATTCCAAGTCTCCTCCCCATATATTAAAATTTGGGACAGAGCACTTTCAAAAATAACTTTATGTACTTCTAAATCGATTCTTCTGTCTCCCAAGATTGGAACCATTCCTTCACTACCCTTCCGTATTTTTCATCCTATTGGTGATTTCATGCGTATTTCCTCCTCCCCTTGTGAATACTCCCCCAAAATCCTCAAATCTCTGCACCACACACACCACTTCGCCATCCACCCTAAGCACAAGTTCCTTTCCTTCCTTTTTCCTAACTATTAAAAGTTCTGTCTTTTCCACATGCATGCTCAATCCTGTCTCTTTTAGCTTTTCAGAAAAACTTCTTAATACTTATTTTAACTTTCTCTTTCTTGGCTAAAACATGCCAGATCCTCTTCATAAGCAATATTATCGCCATCTAAATCCTGCACCTCATCCATTACTTTCCTTTATCACACAATCTAAATATGCTATGAACAGGATTGGGGACAAAAAACTACCCTGTTTTTTTAACTCAGGTTTTTACTTTAAAATTCTTTTTTTTTCAAAACCCTTTCTAATCCTACATTCACATTTCTCATACTCTCAATGACTTTTCTTAATTTGGTATTCCTCCTTTATCACCCTCCACAGCTTCCTCCTTTGTACCAAATCAAAAGCAATTCTCAAGTCAATAAATGCTATATAAACCTTGTTATTATATTCCCACATTTTTTCCTAATTTTTGTCTCAAAGAAAAGATCAAATCCAGAGTACATTCATACTGTCTTTGCCCATGATGCTCTTACTCCAACCTTGCCTCTATTATCAATTTTAATTAATATCATCTTTAAAGGGTAAACATTAAAACATATATTTTGAGATTTTTAGACGGATCGTTGTCTTTGTTTTTTTTATGGGGGATCAAACCCACCCCCAATTTTCACTTTCAAGAATTTTCATTTTTTTCACTAAATCATTAATAAAATATAAACTATTTTATATTTTCTTTCCTTTTTTCTTTTAAAGATTTAGGAAAATATGTAGGAATCAAATGAATGTATGATTTTAATAATAAGTGGTAGCTTAGTTGGTTTAAATCCTGCACGAAGTCATCGGAAATTGTTAAATTTTCATTTTTTAAAAATTTTTTTTAGTTCAAATCATCATTAAAAATTGACCGCAATTTATTTTGGGATCAGATAGATGTAATTATCTTTCTCTAACTATCTCTAATTCAATAAAAAAGTGTGAATATGATCGTTGTCTTTGGTTTTTCTATTGGCAATTTTTTTTTCTCTGAAAGTGCTATTATGAGAAAACCGCATAAACGTAAAACTGATAAATGAGATTTTTTGAGTGTATATATGTCGGTAACTATTTGGAATTATGGAAAACTAATTGCACATCTGGACTCTGCGTATTATTTTCTATAAAACTGTTTGAATAAAATTTTAAAATAAAAAAACAAACAAAAATTTTCTTTGAGAGTAATTTGCCGACCATTTGAATATCATTGACAGGTGTCACTTGAAAAGTCTTTTTCTCAGGAACTGTTCCGGAATTAGTAAAAACTAAATAAAGATTCGGAATCAGCATAGATTTAACTATAAAATTGCTGAAAAAAATTTAAAAATTATTGGACCCCCCCCCTTTGAGATTTTTTTCGTGGTCATATCTCGGTAACCATTTGGAAATATGTAAAACTAAATACATATTTGGAATCAGCAGAAAATTTGCTATAAGAATGTTTGAAAAAAAATTTTAAAGACTCCCCACCCCAAAACAAGTGCATAGCATACGCACATTTAGCTTTTCAAGGTCATTTGACAGGTGTTAATTAAAAAGTCTTTTTCTCGGGAACCACTTAGAATTTTAAAAAACTGATTTCAGATTTGGAATCGGCATAGATTTTACTATATAACTGATGAAAAAAAAAAAGTTTGCAAATAAATTTTACACCTAAAAGGTACGTTTTTTGTAGACAAAGCATGCCCTTAATATCTGTTATTGACGACCATCGTTAGACATTCCCCTGTAGTTTTTACAGCCTCCTTCTATATATATATATATATATATATATATATATATATATATATATATATATATATATATATATATATATATATATATATATATATATATATATATATATACAGTAGAATGGCGATTTTGATTGGAGTGCCATTGTCACCTTATGTTCTTTCCTGAGGGGAATTGGAGGGGAAATTGGTTTCCCAAACCCTTTTGTTGAGGTATTTTTCACCTTTTTTTACCTTTGCGGGATTTTTGTTTAGTTTTACTATTTTGTGATTCACCTTTGTGGTATTTCTGGTCACTTGCAGTTTGACCATTTGACCTTTTTTAGCCCTTTAATCCAATGAGCCCGCCCCATTTTTACCTTTTTTCCTACGAAACTTGTCGTCAGGCACGTGCCACCTCTTATTTTTCAAGTGCTAGTGCAAGCGACAGCTGACACTGAAGGTAAGGTGTTATTGCATATTTCTTGCGACATTTGGTACCACTTCCAATTACTTTCGATGACATCCGATTATATTCGACGACAGCCGACTACATCAGGATACATCCGAAGCTATATCAGAATGCAGGCACTCTCGATGATGATGTCATCCTCGTGTGCGCATGATCTTATTTCACATCATATTTTCTATATTTCTTTCAAACTGTAACTTTTTAAAACTTATTGCACATTACATTTATTATATTTCTTTTAAGTTATAATTTTAAAAATTAATTTTCATTTCTTTCTATAATAAATTATTGAAAATAAATATGTAAATAAATTATGTAAATTAGTAAGAATTGCTTTACGCGCCTACCTACGATGATGAATGTTAGCTGCTGTAATTCTGTTTCTCACAGAGGTTAAATTGTTCTGTTATTGCAAAGGCATTTGCAAATGGTTCTTTCTGAACAATCTCTACAAGTAATTGAATTATACCATAGTAATTTTCCAAAAAGAAAACTCAAAATAATATAATTATTTCCGCATGAAATCCCGGTCGTTTGTGCGTCAGAAAGAAATCCCTCTTCTTCCCATCTAGCAAGCCATTTATATAATGTTCGACGAGTCAAACCCAAATGCCAACTTATTCAGTAATTGTTTTCCCAGCGTCCCGCATGCGAATTACTCTCGCTCTTTCTCTAATCTTTCGAAAGTGATTATCCATGTTTAAATATTCAAATATTTTACTTCCACAACTCAAAAATGAGTCTTGACTTCTGGTAACAGAAAGAGAGTGCAGCGATCACGTTTACCAGATCAACGATAACAGTGCTTATATATATATATATAATATATATATATATATATATATATATATATATATATATATATATATATATATATATATATATATATATATATATATATATATATATATATATATATATATATATATATCGTCCTTGATCGTCAGTATGTCTTCGGAAAGGAATGCTCTAATGGTGATCATTTTTCACTTTGATACTAGTCCTCTGCAATTCGGAATTTAGGTAAATCTTTAGCTGTTGCGCTGGACATATCAAAAGCTTTCGATAGAGTCTAGCACAAAGTTTTATTTTCCAGGTTTTCCTCTTTCTGTTTCTATTCTTCTCTCTGTAACCTTCTCTCTGATCTCCTTTCCGGTCGTTATATTGTAGCAGCAGTAGAAGACCATCGTTCTTCCTTTAAATATAGTGATGTTCCTCATGGTTCTATTTTATCCCCAACTCTTTTTTACTATTTTTCAACAATGATCTTCGTTTCATAACATCTTCACCAATCCACTCTTATTCTGACGAATCCACCCTATACTATTCCTTTCACCTTGAAAGGCGCCCTACACAACCTCAGTTAGCTCATGCTAGTAGGGTAGCCTTAGAGCAGCTGACTTCTCATCTTTCTCGTATTTCCAATTGGGCCAGATAAAACTTGGTTGGTTTCAATTCCTCAGAAACTCAATTCTTTCACCTATCTACTAAGTGATATCTTCCACACAGCTATAGTATCTTCTTCGAAAGCACTCAACTCCAACCTTCCCCTATCCTCAATATTTTTAGTGTTTCTTTTTCTCGTGATCTTTCTTGGAAGGATCACATTATCTCTCTTTTAATATTAGCTTCTAAGAGGTTATGTGTTCTGGGCGCCTTTGGTACTTTTTTTACACAACTCCAGCTGCTCGAACTGTATAGGAGAGTCGTCCTTCCTTGTTAAATGGAAAACGTGTGGCATATCTAGGGTTCTTCCACTCACATAGCTCGTCTTGAAAAGGTGGAATCTAAATCTTTTCGTCTCAACTCTCCTCCTCTTAATAACTCTATCAAATCTCTTTCTGCCCGTAGAGCCGTTGCATCACTCTCCTTATATTATCGCTATTACAACGAACATTGCTCTTGTGAACTTATTAATCATATGCCTCCTTCCTTGTGAAGAGCTCTCACGACGCATCTGTCCACGAAATCTCATCCTTCCTTTCGCTGTTCGATTATCTGACCCTAGATTTTACCTCTATTTTCAATCTTTAATTAAGGGAAGGGTCCAATCTTTAAAAAAAAATTATTTTCTGACCGATTGAGCTGAAATTTTCAGTGTATATAACTTTTTTCCCGGTAAAAACGAAAACATTTCTAGCGTTTTTCTTAGTCTATAACAGTTGAAAGTTATGAGGGGTCAAAATTGAAAAAAAAAAAAATGAATAGCCGGGTCAAAGAATTAGTCCTCATAAGGTGAAAATATCCCTGAACAATCCTAGCCCCAATTTCCTGCAATAGTAAGGACAGAATTTTGATATCACGCCTTGAGAAAAAGGTATAATCACTCGAATTTTTTCTTGAAAATTTTTTCAAAAATCCCTACCCTTTCGGAGAAAATAATTATTTTAAAAAAAAACTCTACCCAGAATATTTTTTATTTTTTTATACTGTTTAAAGGAGAGATAGATCTACAACTTTTATTTAGTTCATTATTAAATGCTATTTGTTTGATGTAAGATATAGCATCTCAAACTTTTGAAATTTTTGAAAAGTTGTCATAAATGGACCTTTTTTTGAAGGGTCATATCTCGGAACAAACAAATCAGATCGAATAAAGTATAAAAAGGAATTTCTGGCGTCAACACTCTTTTATAAGTAGACCAAAATTTATGCATGTAGTAGGTATAGTTTGTTTTTCAATATTTTTTCAGAAAATTGGATCGTTTTTTTCAAAAAATAATTTTTTTCGATAGCAGGCTAGTTTTGGGCTAATAACTTTTTTGGGATAACACTGGGAGAAAAAGTCTATTAGAAGTTTTTGTAGGAAGGAACTTTTTCACCAAATATCAGACCAACAAAATTTTTCAAGTGGCCTCACCTTAGATTTGAATATATCTTAAATTCCAGAAAAAAAAACTTTCAAACCTTAAATCCTTCTTAAAAACGTTAGGAATGAAGTTTTTCCGTCGGGAAAAAAGATATCTATATTGAAAATTTCAGGTGAATTGGAATGAAAATTTAATTTTTTTTCAGCAGATGACACTCCCTGTTAAGAGCAAACTCCAACTTA
>SEYY01015323.1:10000-23048 GCA_009176605.1 Armadillidium nasatum | reverse complement strand
TAGGGAGTGAGCAACTGGGGTTATGTGAAGTAATTCTAAAGGCGCCTCAGAACATCCAACCTTTTAGAGGCTTGTTTAGAAAGAGAAGTAATATGATCTTTCCAAGAAAGATCACGAGAAAATGATACGCCGAGAATATTAAGAACAGATGAAGGTTTGAGATCTGTTTTCGAAGAAGACATCATAGTTATGTGGAAGATTGTGTCGAGTGGAAAGATGGAGGAACTGAGTTTTTGAGGCATTAAAAACAACCATCTTTTCTCAGCTCTAATTTGAAACACGTGAAAGATCAGAGGTTAGCTGCTCCAAGGCTACCCTTCTCGAGTCTAAAACTGCTTTTGGGAGGGACCTCTTTCTAACTGAAAGGAGTAATGAAGTGTGGAGTCATTAGCAGAGGAGTGAATATTAGATGAGGTAATAGAGAGAACGTCATTTTAGGTCAGAACCCTGATTAACACCACTTTTAATAGATATAAAGGAAGAACGGTGACCGTCTACAACAGCTGCTGTAGAACAATCAGAAAAGAAATTAGAGAGAAGACCACATAGAAAAGGATAGATTCCGTAAGAGGGAAGTTTAGAAATCAAAGCTCTGTGCAGACTTTATCGAAGGCTTTCGGTATGTCCAGCGCCACAGCAAACGATTCACCGAAATGCCGAAGAACGGAGGACCAAGAGTGAGAGAGAAGGGAAAGAAGATCACCAGTAGAGCATTTCTTACGAAAGCCATACTGTCGATCAGAGATAAGATTTGAAGAATTGAGATGTTTCCAAATCTTCCTGTTAAGTATAGATTCGAAAACTTTGGAGAGAACGGAGGTCAATGAAATGGGACGGTAGTTGGAGAGTTGAGAGAGGCCCCCCCTTCTTTGGCACAGGCTGAATGAGCTCACTTTTCCAGCAAGAATGGAAGGTTGAAGTAGAGAGACAAAGACGAAAAAGTTTACCAAGGCACGGTGCAAGCTCGGAAGCACAAGTTTTGAGAACCACAAGAGGACTACCATTTGGACCATACTCCTTCTTAGTAGTAATCTCAGAGAGAGCAGAAATGACATCTTTAGAAGAAATTCTAATTTTAGGCATAAATGAGTTGGAGGGGGTTGAAGGAGGAGGTATTGTTCTGGAATCGTCAAAGGTTGAATTAGATGCAAAAGATTGAGTTCAGCTTTAGAAAAAGGTAAAATATCAGTTGATACTAAATGAGGGAAAGAAAAGAAGCAAAGTTAGAGTTGACATTTGTTTTGCAAAATGCCAGAAAGAACGTGAAGAAGAGGAACCAAAAATATTATTGCCTTTTCTACGGCGAAAAAGAGTTTTTAGTGTTACGAAGGGTAGATTTTGCACGATTCTGGAATGAAATATAAGTTGTGTGAGCTTTGGAGTATGAAAGCGATGGTAATCCCTGAAGGCAACATCCCTGCGGCGGATAGCGCGAGAACAAGCAGAGTTAAACCAAGGTTTGTTAGGTTTAGTAGAAGGGAAAGAAATGGAATGTACGCCTCCATGCCATAGGAATCACCTCGGTAATGCGTTCTGCACACTCCGAGGGACCCATCCCACGGAAACAATAATCATTCCACGGGAAATCAAAAAAGTACAACAGCAAGTCCGACCAGCTTGCATCACCGAAATGCCACAAACGTTTCCTTTCAATAGAAGGGGATATTTTCTCCAGATGACTTGAAGAGATAGAAGAGGATGCAGAGATAAGAAGGCGATCGGAAGAACCCAGAGGAGGAAAGAGTTTCACAGTATAAGGAGAAGAATTAGAAGTTAGAAAAAGGTCTAGAATATTGGGTTCATCTTAAAGACGCTCAGGGATATGAGAATGGAGCTGCACCAACTGCTCAAGGTCGTTTAGGATAGCGAAATGGAAGGCACGTTCACCAACAATTTCATGTTAACTAGAAGAAAGCCATTGGCGGTGGTGAACATTCAAATCACCTAATACGATGATTTCAGAGAAAGGAGAAGAAGATAGAATGTGCTCTATTTTGGAGTTTAAATAGTCGAAGAATTTAGGATAGTCAGTAGAATTAGGAGATAAATAAACAGAACAAATCAAATTAATTTATTCGTAGAATGGAAAGAGAGCCTGAGCCACAAGGTGTAAAATTCGGAAGACTCCAAATTAGAGTCACGAGAACAAGCGACATATATATATATATATATATATATATATATATATATATATATATATATATATATATATATATATATATATATATATATATATATATATATATATATATATATATATATATATATATATATATATATATATATATATATATATATATATATTATATATATTATATATATATATGTATATTAGATAAATATATATATATATATATATATATATAATATATATATATATATATATATATATATATATATATATATATATATATATATATATATATATATATATATATATATATATATATATATATATATATATATATATATATATATATATATATATATATATATATATATATATATATATATTTATATATGGAAGAGGATGTAGCGCTGTTCGAAGCGAGGTTAGTACCCTCCACTGGGCATGATTCGCGGAGTGATAGGAATGGCTAGACCATTCCTTTTCTCTTCGTTGTCCTTCAGTTCTTTCCTTTTCTCGAGTCACCTTCTCACAGTGTCTCTTGTGTACCCTCTAGCCATACTGGTGTGCCCATTAAACCCCATCTTCTCTTTTTGCATGTTCTCACAATTTTGCAAGCGCATACTCGTAAATTACCTTTTTAATTGAAATAATGGTGAAAAATAAAACTGCCTCTAGATGCTTAGAGATGCGGCATCCAAACCATGTCCCTCATCCATCCTTCACCTCATCATCTCTTTTTAGTTAGCGGACTCAGATGATGGCACCAGGACCTTGTTGCCAGCTTTCTCTAATGGACGGTCTTCTTTTTTTCATTACTATCTGTAACATTCGTTTTCTTTTGCCTAATTTCCTCTTTGTCGAACACCATCTCTTTTTCTAGACCTCATATATTGTTCTTAACTTAAGCTCATTAAGTTCTTAACTTAAGCTCAAACCCTGCTCTGTTTTCTCATAATGTCTGTATCTTCAATTTTCAGCCAAAGACGGTTGCTGTGAATACATGTGCAGTTTTCTACTTTATGACTTAAGATTTCTTGCAATTTTGCAACCTTTACAATTATATATATATATATATATATATATATATATATATATATATATATATATATATATATATATATATATATATATATATATATATATATATATATATATATATATATATAAAGGGTTGAGTTGGGAGGAGGGTCCCCGATTGACGGAGGGCAGGAACGAGTGGAAAAGATATGGTATTAGAGTATTATAATATAGTTATATACCCTACGATTGTGGGATATATATGATATATATATATATATATATATATATATATATATATATATATATATATATATATATATATATATATATATATATATATATATATATATCAGGTTTAGAACAATCAGTCTATATGGCAATGTTTCCCTACTTGTACCATATAACTGGTAAGCTTTTGATGTCGATCGCATTTTATACAGGAAGCAAAATTGTTATTTTCCCAAAATATTCCCAAGATGCATTTATTGATGGAATAAAAAAACACAAGGTATTACTACTCTATTTACTTCTTATTTATTCTCTGGAGAATAATAATAATAATAATAATAATAATAATAATAATAATAATAATAATAATAATAATAATAATAATAATAATAATAATAATAATAATAATAATAATAATAATAATAATAATAATAATAATAATAATACTAATAAAAATGTAACCAATAATAATAATAATAATATAAATTTAAAAATAAGAATGATAAGTATTAAAAAATTTGATTTGTAATTAATTAGTAATATGATTAATAAATAAAATTAGTAATTAGTTATAACATATTGGGTAATAACAACAGCAACAAAAACACTAATAATAATAATAATAATAATAATAATAATAATAATAATAATAATAATAATAATAATAATAATAATAATATAGCTAATAAAACTGTAATGAAAAGAATAAAAACTAATACCTGTGATAGCAATAATAATAATAATAATAATAATAATAATAATAATAATAATAATAATAATAATAATAATAATAATAATAATAATAATAAAAATAACAATAAAAAATTTAAAATATTAATAACAATAATAATAAAAAATTGACAATAATACCAATAACTTAACAAAAACAATGATGAAAATTATAATAAAGAAATAATAGCAGCATTAATAAAAAAAATTATAATGTAGTAATAACAACAATAACAACAATAGTGAAAATAATATTATTAACCACTATATTACTACAATAATAATAACAGTAATAACATGAATTTTAGCAATAACAATAATAACAGTAATAACATAAAATATATCAATAACGATAAAAACAACAGTAATAACGTCAATTTATAGAAAAAACAATAATAACAGTAATAACATCAATTATAGCAATAAGAACAATAACAACAGGAACATCAATTATAGCAATAAAAATAATAACAGTAATAACATCAATTATAGCAATAACTATAATAATAACAGTAATAACATCAATTATAGCAATAACAATAATGATAACACTAATAATAGCAATAGAAATTTCAGCTACAACAGTAATTATAAAATCAGACAACAGTAATAATAAAAATACAACAATAATTTTGAGTTCTTCTGAAATTTTATCAGAAATTAATATGAATTAACATTGACTTTGTTAAATACGATGCTCACAACGAATTAATAAATAGCAAAATTCACGCATTGAAAAATAAATGAAAATATAAATAATACAAAGTAAAATTTATTATTAAATTGAACATTTATGTTTATACAGGATTTTTACATTTTACCTTTTTTCTTCGTCACATAGAACATAATAAAAATTTAATGTATTTATTTCATTTTAAGTATCAAGGGAGGAGCAGATATTTTTAATTATTATTTTCAGTAATAAAATTTTTACTATAAAAAGTGCAAAAGTAAAATTTTGAAATGGTTCATTATTAGACGTGATACGTATTTTTCAATTCATGTCCAATTCCTGTAACTTTTAAGGTTTCAAAGATACAACCCCATTCACTATTTTCTTTGATCAAACTTTCTCAAATTTTCAGGAACTCTATGGAAAGGGTATATCCCATAGATTTGTTATCTATCATTAAAAGAAAGTTGAGGCAAAATGTCAAAAAAAATGTTTGAAAATTTTTATTTTTTAAAAGAAATTCCAAACATCGCAATTCTTTTTCAGAAAGATACCAAATATTTGTCTCGTTAATCATTAGTAGTAAGGAGGCACTTTCTTCTGATAAAAGACCCTAACGGGATTTTCATTTGCTGTTGAGAATCACACATCTCAAGTCAACCTCAATCTGTTTCCTGACACCATTTTGGGGGATTCAATCCTTCGGAATTGGACTCAAGTCGGGGGAAGAGGCCCCTGTGAGGCCCCGTGTACCCCCCAAAATAGGTATCAGGAGTTACTTGAGCTTGTAGAATTGCTTCGTTCACCTCCCTCTCATTCCTGACCCATTTTTGAGGTTCAATATGGTTGAAATCGGCTCGAATCAGTTGGGAACTGGTCTGTGGTGGGTCCTAAACCGACAGAAAAAGGTCAGGAAGGTCCCTGAGATTTCAACATCACGCGCAATTGCAGATAAGACAATTAGGTTCTTAGGTGCCATCCTTACTACTATCATTGGCTATATCCTTTCAAATAAAAACGTTATTAGAAAAACAGTGAAGGCTGCCAAAATGGTCTAAAAAGTATCATTTTCTTTTTCTTATAACTTTTAAATTATTTGATCGAAATGACGCAAACTTTCAGGATGTCTAGAATGGGGTGTAGCTAAATATTTATTACTCAGATTTTTATACCTACCCCTGAAAAGGAGTTGTAATATTTTGAAATTGAAAAAAAAATTGTTTTCAAAATTTTCAAACTTTTTTTTGGGCATCTTGGGGATAGATATAGACTTCATCCAGACTTCCTAAAAATTTGGATGAGACCGTCTTTGTGACAAGTTATAACGAAAAAGGTGAATGGGTATTAATCATCGAATCCATAAAAGTTACAGAAATCAGACAATAATTTAGAAATGATAAAGTGATTCCAAATTTTATTTCTGTACTATATATAATAAAAATTTCATTCCAGAAAACAAAAATCGACAAAAAAAAAAAAAAAAAATGTCCGAATCACTCCTTAAATTCATTCATATTTTCATCTCACAAATCTTATTGATTAAATATTATGAAATTTAGATCTTAATTTTTCTAAAATTGACTTTCCAGGTAACGAGCCTGATTGTCATTCCGACCCTTCTAAACATTTTGAATATGAGCCCGAAATGCACAGAAGAAACCATTCGAAGTGTAAATACGATGTTTTGCGGTGGAGATCCTATTCCAAGGTCATCTGTTGAAGTATTTAGGAAAAAATTTAAGTTAAATATCGATCTTTTAGAAGGTACTGTAATTATGGAGATCGTAAAAGATTACTTATTAATATACTCATACCAACACCCCCCCCATATATATATATATATATATATATATATATATATATATATATATATATATATATATATATATATATATATATATATATATATATATATATATATATCAAGGGTGGTTCGTGACGTGGTTGCAGGTTTGTGCAACCACCACTATATGCAACTAGCTAATGTGCAACAATGCAACTGTTTTTTATTACTTTTTATTTCCAATTTTTTTTTAAATAGGATTAAATATTTAATAAATTACATATTATTATAATAACACTCCAATGAAGTTATTTAATGTAAAAAAAAAAAAAAATCATACAATTTTGATTAGTTAATCCAAACGAAGAAAATACTGTGTGTTTGCAAAAAATTTTCAAACTCATCCTTTAATATAACGGACGAGAGAATTGTTCGTGCACAGTTGCAGCTGGAGCGTGTCTATTAATACAATGTGGTTTCAAATGAAATGCAACCGACCGTAACACCTTCGTTTATAGTGTAAGAAACATTTTAAAAGAAATTTTAAGGAAAATATACATATTCCAATTTTTGTTCTTCAGAGTTTTCAAATATTTTTATTTTATTATTATTATACTTATACATAAAAATAATAATTTATTATTATTATTATTATTATTACTATAATTATAATTAAAATTATAATTTTTAGATCTGTGGAATTTAATAATCATGACAAAAAGTGATTTTAAACTGTTAAGTGCAAAAAATTGAAATTTATATACTTTTCTTAAAATTTCTTTCAAAATGTTCGTACGCGCAAATATAAGGTTTGATTTTTGCTTGCAAACAAAATTGTATGTATTAAAAAGCTTGCGCTCGGATTGTACAGTCGTCAACAGAAGTTCGTTCCTCTTAAGCTGGAAATAAATATTTATATAAAATGGGGATCATTTCAGGTTCATCCAATCACTGTTAAATTAAGCCCCGCTCAATGTTTTTATTTTATTTTTATTCAAAATAGAGCTTTTATGAAATGATTTCCATTTTATATAAATATTTATTTCCAGCCTAATAGGAACGAACTTCTGTTGACGACTGTACATACACATTTCTCTCCTCAGATTACATTAAATTATTCGTTATCAAAATTTTTGCAAAAATTTCATTGGTTTTGAATAACTAATCAAAAATGTAGGAATGTTTTTTTTTTTTCATTTTTTATTTTTTTTTTTATAAATAACGTTTCATTGGAGTGCTATTATAATAAGATTCAATTTAATTTATTAATATATATATATCATATATATATATATATATATATATATATATATATATATATATATATATATATATATATATATATATATATATATATATATATATATATATATATATATATATATATATATATATATATATATATATATATATATATATATATATATATATATATATATATATATATATATATATATATATATATATATATATATATATATATATATATATATATATATATATATATATATATATATATATATATATATATATATATATATATATATATATATATATATATATATATATATATATATATATATATATATATATATATATATATATATATATATATATATATATATATATATATATATATATATATATATATATATATATATATATATATATATATATATATATATATATATATATATATATATATATATATAGCTTACGCAATGACAGAAACTTTGATAGTATCTGCAATGCCAAGAAGTTGTAAAAATTTTGAAGGCTGTGGTCGTCTTTTGAGCAACGTCGAAGCCAAAATTATCTGCACAGAAACTGGTGAAACTTTAGGTCCGAATCAGACTGGGGAAATCTGCATCAAATCTCCATCGGTAAAGAAAATCAAAATAATAATAATAATAATAATAATAATAATAATAATAATAATAATAATAATAATGATAATGATAATAATAATAATAATAATAATAATAATAATAATAATAATAATAATAATAATAATAATAATAATAATAATCATAATAATAATCATAATAATCATAATAATCATAATAATAATAATAATAATAATAATAATAATAATAATAATAATAATTAATAGCTGTAAAGTTTAATATAGTATATTCTAAGTTTTCCTTGAGAACTGAACAGAGTTAGAAACTTTTCATTGTTTGGATTAGGAGTCAAAGTAGAAAGTGGAGTTTGAGCCAGAGACCGAGAGCCTTTATCGGGTGTTGAAGTCGGAGGTGGAGTTTGATCTAGAGATTGAGAGCCTTTATCGGATGTTGAAGTCGGAGGTGGAGTTTGAGCCAGAGACTGAGAGTTTTCATCGGATGTTGAAGTCGGAGGTGGAGTTTGATCTAGAGATTGAGAGCCTTTATCGGGTGTTGAAGTCGGAGGTGGAGTTTGAGCCAGAGACTGAGAGATCGGATGTTGAAGTCGGAGGTGGAGTTTGATCTAGAGATTGAGAGCCTTTATCGGGTGTTGAAGTCGGAGGTGGAGTTTGAGCCAGAGACTGAGAGTTTTCATCGGATGTTGAAGTCGGAGGTGGAGTTTGATCTAGAGATTGAGAGCCTTTATCGGGTGTTGAAGTCGGAGGTGGAGTTTGAGCCAGAGACTGAGAGTTTTCATCGGATGTTGAAGTCGGAGGTGGAGTTTGATCTAGAGATTGAGAGCCTTTATCGGATGTTGAAGTCGGAGGTAGAGTTTGAGCCAGAGACTGAGAGCTTTTATCGGATGTTGAAGTCGGAGGTGGAGTTTGAGCCAGAGACTGAGAGTTTTCATCGGATGTTGAAGTCGGAGGTGGAGTTTGATCTAGAGATTGAGAGCCTTTATCGGATGTTGAAGTCGGAGGTGGAGTTTGATCTAGAGATTGAGAGCCTTTATCGGATGTTGAAGTCGGAGGTGGAGTTTGATCTAGAGATTGAGAGCCTTTATCGGGTGTTGAAGTCGGAGGTGGAGTTTGATCTAGAGATTGAGAGCCTTTATCGGATGTTGAAGTCGGAGGTGGAGTTTGATCTAGAGATTGAGAGCCTTTATCGGGTGTTGAAGTCGGAGGTGAGTTTGATCTAGAGATTGAGAGCCTTTATCGGGTGTTGAAGTCGGAGGTGGAGTTTGATCTAGAGATTGAGAGCCTTTATCGGATGTTGAAGTCGGAGGTGGAGTTTGATCTAGAGATTGAGAGCTTTTATCGGATGTTGAAGTCGGAGGTGGAGTTTGAGCCAGAGACTGAGAGCTTTAATCGGATGTTGAAGTCGGAGGTGGAGTTCGAGCCAGAGACTGAATCTTCAACGGATATTGAATAGGAACAATGTTAAGAGCACTAGCTAGAACCTAACTGTATTTCAGCTTAAACATCCGTACCTAACATTTCTTCTCTAACTAAAAACTGTTTGACATACGTATTGTTTAATTTGAATTAATATTAATTATTTTATTTTATTTTTTAATTTAACATTAACTAACAATTCATTGATTAGGTAATGAAAGGGTATTTTAATAACCGAGAAGCAACAAAAAAGGCTTTCCAAAATGGTTGGCTTCGCACAGGAGATATTGGACACTTTGACGAAAATGAGTTTTTATTTGTGACTGACCGACTAAAAAATATGATAAAAGTTCACGGTTGTCAGGTAAGATATCTCCGTATTCAAATTAAAAATTCCTTAATGTGGGAATACTAAAAATGAGATCATTGAGACAGCTTTCAAATTATCAAAATAAGATTATTTATTAATTAAAAGATAAATTATTGATCATTTCATAGTAATTAATATTAGTATAATTATGTTAAAATTAAAAAAAAAGTTTTGTAGAATTTCAATATTTTCTTATAAAGAATGTAATTAATCAGTTGAATAGCAACATTTGGTGATAAAACTTAACAGTACATTACGAGTTGGTGTCACTTGGATAATCTATAACAAAGAGGTATGCAATAAAGTACAGTAAGAGTAAGAATGCCTCAAAAAAATCACATTACCGGTGAGTATATATCAAAAATTTTATTTTAAACAGGTCTCTCCAAGTGAAATTGAAAACGAACTTCAAAAGCATCCATTAGTAAAAGAATGTTGTGTTATCGGGAAACCTGATTCAGAACACGGTGAACTTCCTTTGGGATTCGTGATTGCCAAGGAGGAAGTCTCTGAGGAAGAACTTCAAAACTTCATGAAAGATAAACTCTCAGAATTCAAGCAACTCAAAGGAGGAATAAAATTTGTGGAATCTCTCCCAAAATCAGGAGATGGAAAAATTCTAAAAAGGGAATTAAAATTACAGATTGAATAATTAATATTCAAAATACTTTGTTTGCTATTATTATTATTACAATTTTCATTATTATTATTATTATTATTATTATTATTATTATTATTATTATTATTATTATTATTATTATTATATTATTATTATTATTATTATTATATTATTATTATTATTATTATTATTATTATTATTATTATTATTATTATTATTATTATTATTATTATTATTATTATTATTATTATATTATTATTATTATTATTATTATTATTATTATTATTATTATTATTATTATTATTATTATTATTATTATTATTATTATTAAATTACGTAAACGTGTCGCTTGAAATCTAATTATTATTGTTATAAGTAGCTTTTGATTGAATATCATATGGATTTATTTTCATGTGTCTTTTTCAGTTAGTTTTATTGAGGAATAAAATAATTGTTCAGTTTAATAAAATGTGTAATGTATATTAATCTTATCAATCAATTCTGGAATTCGAAAGCCAGGATTTCGAATAAAATTTTGGCTATATAAAGTTGAACATGTAATCATTATTAAAAGATTGTTATTATTTTCTTTCATTTTAAATTTTTGATGTTCAAATAATGAATTTTTTGAGAAGTAAAGAGCTCTTAGAGATGGAATAACTTCTCGTTTTGAAATATATTTGAAGATCACGGAAATATTCTTTTCACCCCAAAGTGTGTGTGTGTGTTTGCTTGGGCGTGCATGAAAATCTAACAGAGATTCAAACTTTCAACTCTTAATTCCAAATTTATAAAAGCTTCTTTGTTACCTTATAGTACAATGCAAAATATGTCCTAACGAATCGTTAGGGCAAGTAAAAAATGCAAAAAATTTAAAAAAGAATATTTAAGTGACTTGAAGATTTCGAAAATGTTCAAAATGTACATCGAAACGAGAAAAAAAACTGTTTCTATGAAGTTTTACGAAAATTGTTTCCACGATCTTAATTTTTAATTTAAAAAAAAAAAAAAAAAATGACTCATGTCACTCTTGTGACTCATTTCAGGCCTAAATAACCACCTCGACCATAGAAGATAAAGCTGCAATAATTAAAATGCGAGACGCACATAACTCAATGGTAGAATTTGCTTATACCAGCAAAAAGAAAGAATTCAAACACCAAACATGTTTTACCTTTTGATTTGCAGCGGTGTTTACCAATTCATTTTAAAGAACTTCGGTGGCGTTTACAAAAGGCAATTATGGATTTCATTCTGACTATACAGGATTTGGTAGACGACAAAAGTTACTGCAACATATGGGCCGAAAGCGTATCGGGGAGTGGGGCAACCGAATCGCATGATGTCTTTTCGAACAATTGAAAATGCTCCCCCCAGAGACAGGAGAAATCACGTTCTACTCAAATACTTACGGAGTGCAGAACAAAAATAATATCTTGGCTTTTATGTTCTTATACGCAATGCAAAATTACAAATAAATATGGTGAATCACAAATTTTTAGTAAGTAGTAACAATCACATGGAGTGCGACTCCGACCACACCATCATCGAAAGAAAAAAAAAAAAAAAAAAAATACGGCTACGAAGATAAACTATCTAAACTAGGGGTCTCCAAACTTTTTTGCCTAAGGGCCACACTGACTCCTACACGAAGTTCCAAGGGCCAAGATCTAGCTAGCTCATCATACCAACATGCTGTAGTTTTGAATTTTCAGGTGGACTCAGCTCCGTTCTCAATTTCGGATGGTACTTACGGGTATGTATCAAGGACATTTCATTGCGGCACAGATAGCCGATGCGCGTGCTGTGCGCAAATGCTTGGATATGTCAGAAGTTTTAAAGTCAGTCATGACAGTTGTTAATTATATCAGCTCACATGCTCAATCATTGTCAATTCCATGAGGTTATTGAAGAGATTAGAGAAAATGACTTACTGCATTACATTGCAGTACGCTGGCTTAGCTGCGGAAAAATTCTATCGCGATTTTTTGAACTCTGAGCAATAATCGAAATTTTCTTGACTGAAAGGAATCGTCCTCTGGCTGAGTTACAAAACAATGAGTGGTTATGGAAGTTATCATTTTATACAGATTTAACTAAACATATGAATGACCTTAATTTAAAATTACAAGGAGAAAACCAGTTTCTGCCTGATTTATACGCTCATATTAAGTCCTTTCGACAAAAAAATTGTTTTGTTTCAATCTCAATTGAA
>SEYY01015323.1:0-2500 GCA_009176605.1 Armadillidium nasatum | reverse complement strand
GACATGAGAGGTCTCGCAGACTCACTTTCATTTCGTTAAGCTCCGCCTTCCTAAGAGATCTCTACATTTTAGAATAGACAGAGTTGAAATAAATCTCTGTCTGTTTCTATGCTGTCTATAATTCTGTCTAACATGTTAGTTCGTTCGTTCGTACGTACAACCAAATTTATCCTTGAAATAAAAAGAGGTTCATTGTTTCAAAGTTGCTTACATAAGCGTAGACTGGATGTCACCCTTCCGAAAGGAATGTTTAAACTTTTTATTTCTTTTCTTAGAACAAAGATATTATTTGTTATATAATTCTCCCACCCAATCTAAGAATTATCCCACCCAAAAATAAAATAAACAAACACATGAAATAATAGACATAGTACACTAACCTGACATCATCAAGTCTGACGAGACTATCAACTTCTCCATTCCAAGGTGTGCACGTGAGGCAACGTGGAAAAGTTATGTTAATTGCATAGTTTGACAATGTTAGTAAACCAATCAATTAATATTCTTCCGGTACATGTACCATAGGAAGAGGAACATTGGAAGGAGTATCGTATAGCTCGATAGATGATGATTCAAAAGTGATAGAAGGAGGTGTTTGTCGAGGTAAGAAACGAAGTATTCTAGGTCGAGTAGGAAGAGTAGTTCTAGTAAGAGGTACAGGAGGTAAATGAAGAGAAGGAACAAGAGCAGTAGAGGTAGGGTTTACATTGGAAGATGAAGGTATTATAGTAGGAGTTGTATAAGGTGAAGGAATATTAATAGGATTAGATTGATTATGAAATTTGGATAAACGTTTAATTTTAATATGAAAAATTAAAATAACAATAATAAGAATAAGTAAACCTATTAATAGAGAAGCGGAATTTGCATAAGGAAATATGCGAGTAGTTAAGAAATGAGAATTTTGAAGAGTGTTATTTAAATTATCCAATTGAGTATCCCAATGAATAGTTGGAAGATTAGTTAATTTAAGGATTTTAACATGCTCAAAAGAATGATTTAAATAGGAATAGATAATTGGAATTATCAGGTGTATTAAGTAAAAAGGAAACATTTCTAGAGATGTGAGAAGGGTTCTCGAATTTATATTGAGAAGAAGTCAATGTACAACCAAGCTTTAAAGCATAGATTGAAGAAATTCGAATATCCTTCACTACATGTCCCTTGTAACAACTTAATTGTCCATCTAGAGGTTTGGTTAGAGATATAAGCAGAGTAGATTGAGCAGACGCAGTGACTGGCTCATTAGAAAGATATGGTTCATGGTTACAATGAATAGGAGTAGGGTTATAATGATCTAGATATGAATTATTTGTATACAAAAATAATTCACAAGAAGGTGAAGAAAAAGAATATACATAGAAATTACTATTGTAAGTCCAGTGATCATCACCAGATACTTTATTTTCAACAGCAGAAGAGTGAAATAGTGAAGAATGATATAAAGGAGTAATATAAGAAGGATTTAAGATAGGTAAATTTTTCGAAGAAAAGGAGTTTGTAGGAGAAGATTCAAATGAATGAAGTTTCATTCTTACAAAAGGAATGAAAGAAGATTTAATTGAATTTACATCAGCATAAGAATGGAAGATTTTATCAAAAATATCCTTAGTGCAACGTAAATCAACACGAAGGTCTAGATAACCAGAAATGAAATAGGCAGTATGAGCATAGTTCATTACTAAGCCAGGAGAAATGATAATGGAGGATGAATTTGAAAAAGAAGACATTGAATGGCAGGTTATTAGAAACGAAAGCGAAAGAAACAAAAACATGCAAAGCATTTTATAATAAAAGAAAAACATTTTATCTGTAAGGAAAATAAAATAATATAAAATTAAAATTTAAAACATTTAAAGCAAGATTATATTTATTGCTTAACATTTAGTTATAGCATGCAAAAGAAATTTATTATTATTATTATAAAAAAAAAGAAATAAAAATTATTTTTTTTTTTTTTTTCTAAGTTTTTCTATTTTTTTTTTTTTTTATATTTTATTTTATGATTATTATCTTATATTTTTAACAAAATACAAGAAAATTAAATAAGAAGATACCAATTATCTGCTTAGATATAAATAACAAAGTTAATTATACAAACAAACAATTGATAATGTTTTGTTTTATAAAACTCAAAAAAAAATCTAATCTAATAGCTATACACAAGGTAAGGATATGTACAAAAAATTTTTATATCACTATTTATTTTTTTCGAAATTTGGGAATGGCACCAGTTTTCTCGTCTGGTATAATATTATCACGAGAAGATATTGGTGTAGAAGTTTGAATATTATTTTTATTTTGTTTAGGAGGTAATTCAGGTATTGAGGTATATGAATCGTTATCTTTATATAATTCATATGAAAAAGTTGGAATATTTTTATTTATTTTTCGTTTAGGAGGTAAAATTGGTGGATTATTAATATTTTGTTTTGGAGGTAAGTTAGGATAATTTAAGATTTGAGATGGGGTAATACTATCTCTTAATTTCGGTGGTAAT
>SEYY01015322.1:20000-25000 GCA_009176605.1 Armadillidium nasatum | reverse complement strand
TTTCTGAATAGTGTAGGGATGGATTATTTAATAGGAGAAGAACAGGGGGTTTCAGAGAAGGAAGGGTTTGTATGGATGAAGTTTTTACATTAAGAATGATGAAGAAAAAAGTAGAGATAAGAAGGATATTTACATGTGCTTTATGGTTATGCTTACGATAAGGTAGATAGGAATAAACTGTGGGAGATCCTGAGTTAGTATGAAATTGAGGAGAAAGTACGAGAAGGTATTAGAGCATTATATGGGAATAGCAGGACATGTGTGAAAGTAAACAGAATCAAGACTGATTTTTTTTAATGTAAATAATGGTCTAAGATAGGTTGTGTAATGTCTCCAGGGTTATTTAATTTATTCATTGACAAAATGGTGAGAAAAATGGGAAGGATAAGGAAAGGGGTTTAAATGAGGGAGAATGATGGTATGGGAGATGCAAATGTGTTGACGCATGATGATATGGTATTTTTGGTTGAGACACAGGAAAATTTGAAAGTGAGTGGAGGAGGATGTAAAGGGTTGTGATGATTTTTGCTTAAAAGTAAATGTGGGTAAGACTAAAGTGCCGTGGATGAAAAATGGGGAGGGAGGGGAGAAGGGTGTGGATGAGGAAGATGATTTTCAAAGTAAAGTGGAAAAGGAAACATTGGAGCTAGTCATTTTATTTTAAAAATTATATAAAAGGATGAGTTCGGAAAATATTTGCAACTACAAACAATATTTTCTTGTTTTGGAATAAATATGTCAAAAATATTTGATGTTTTTTTTTTAACGTTAAATAACGCTTCATTGGAGTGTTATTATAATAAGATGAAATTTATTTGATATTTAATCCTATTAAAAAAAATTAAAAAATTAAAAGTAATAACAGCTGTACACTAGCTAGTTGCATATAGTGGTGGTTGCACAAACCGCAACCACGTCACTAACCGCCCTGATATATATATATATATATATATATATATATATATATATATATATTATATATATATATATATATATATATATATATATATATATATTATATATTATCTTCTGGTGGGCAAAGTCCAGGCCACAGCAAGAGATTTTACCGAAATGCTGAAGAGCGGAGGACCAAGAGTCAAAAAGAAGGGAAAGGAGATCACCAATAGATCGTTTCTTACGAAAGCCATACTGGCGATCAGAGATAAGATTAGAAGAATTGAGATGTTTCCAAATCTTCCTCTTAAGGAAATATTCGTAAAATTTAGAAAGATTGGAGGTTAAAGAAATATGCCGATAGTTAGAGGGTTGAGAGGGGTCTCCCTTCTTCGGCACAGACTGAATAAGCACACGTTTCCAGCAAGAAGGGAAGGTAGAATTGGAGAGACTGAGACGAAATAGTTTACAAGGCGGGGTGCAAGCTCAGAAGTACAAGCTTTGAGAACCACAGGAGGAATACCATCAGGACCATACGCCTTCTTAGTCCTAACGTCAGTGCTCTTATTGTTAATATATATATATATATATATATATATATATATATATATATATATATATATATATATATATATATATATAATATATATATATATATATATATATATATATATATATATATATATATATATATATATATATATATATATATATATATATATATATATATATATATATATATATATATATATATATATATATATATATATATATATAAACATAAATGTTTTTTGTACATACATACACATAAAATGCTAACGATTTTGATAAAAAAGAAAAGTGCCTGCGCAATATTCTGAACACTCACATAAAACCAATAGATAATAACAACAAGATCAAAGTCAGACTTTATCACAAGTCGAAATAACTATCTTATTCCTTCAGTACAAGAGATGCTCCAGACGACAACCATCATGTTGTATATCAATTTAACTGCCCTGAGTCTGACTGTACGTCGACATATATTGGTTATACGACAAATAAATTGTCGGATAGGGCATGTCAACACCGTTTCAAGCCTAGCAAGATCTTTGCCCATTTTAACACAACGCATGGTATGTCAACTATACCTAATATCTCCAAACATTTTATAACATTATATACGTCGTGTTAAGTGCAAAAATTAAAAATAGCGGAGGCATTTTACATTAAGAACCGTAGACCTGATATTAATATAAAATTTAATGAATTTCAATGAAACTTAATATTATTTGATTAATTAATTACAAAATGCATACTTGAAATTTAAATCACTCTCATTCATTATTGAAAAAACTTCCTCTGAAGATGTCTCAAGTGCAGAGACGAAACGCGTCAGGAGATTACAATAAATATACTTCTACTTCTGCTGTAGATTGTTTTCAAGGATAATTTTAAAGAAGTTAAACTATGTTCAAAGATACTATTTAGAAATTTGGAATCCAAATGTAAATCTTTTATTAAATCAAAAGCTGATATTGAGTTCTTAAATAATAATAATAATAATAATAATAATAATAATAATAATAATAATAATAATAATAATAATAATAATAATAATAATAATAATAATAATAATAATAATTTTCTTTTAAAAAAACATTATTTCCCATTTAGAGAAGAACAAAAAATAAAATTTTTCCTTAAAATTTAAATACCAAGTTAATGTGTGTGTATGTGCGTATATATGTGCATGTGTGTGTATGTGTGCGCGTGCATATGTGTGTATGTGTATGTGCGTATATGTGTGCGTGTGATGTTTCACCCAGATTCTTTCAGCTATATTTTTATTTATGAAATTTAAATTTTTATTTTTAAATGATTTTAATAAAAAGATATATATATATATATATATATATATATATATATATATTATATATATATATATATATATATATATATATATATATATATATATATATATAATATATATATATATATATATATATATATAATATATATATATATATATAATATATATATATATATTATATATATATATATATATATATATATATATATATATATATATATATATATATATATATATATATATATATATATATATATATATATATATATATATATATATATATATATATATATATATATATATATATATATATATATATATATATATATATATATATATATATATATATATATATATATATATATATATATATATATATATATATATATATATATATATATATATATATATATATATATATATATATATATATATATATATATATATATATATATATATATATATATATATATATATATATATATATATATATATATTATATATATATATATATATATATATATATATATATATATATATATATTATATATATATATATATATATATATTTCAAAGGCAGGAATTGATGCAGATTAACTGAAGTTTCATTTAATTCCTCAAGTGTGACAAGAGTTTGTATGAGCGTCTTTTTAGCTCCCTTAATACTTCTCAGTTTTTTCCATACAAAACAAAATGTTCAAATCATCTAATCTGATTCTCATCTTTCGGACAGAAATAAATTGTCACAAAAAATCACCCAACACCTTTATGGAAGTTTATCTTATTTATCATTTTATAGATTTTTATCTTTCACCAAATATGAACATAGAAGATTTTTGAATCTCTCAGCTACATAAAAACTTTAAATTCCAAACTGATGTAAAACTAGCAGACACAAACACAAATAATCACATGATTAATATGACTCTTAAGTTATTGAGATATTTAAGATATGATTAACGTTTGTGCAAGAAAAGAGATCCTAGGGATTGGACAAAGCTTCTGTACTGAAGATCATAACGATTGGATCAAAGTTTCCGTACTGAAGATTCCAACGATTGGAACAAAACTCCTGTATTGAATATACTAACGATTGGATAAAAATTCTGTGCTGAAGATCCTAATGATTGGATCAAAGCCTCTGTTTTAAAAACAGAAAATGACAAAAACGAGAAAGTTTACTCTCGAAAGTTTTCTGTTATTTTATGATTTTGGAGATCTTTCTTTGATCTAGCTATGCAGAGCATCATAACAAGCTCCGGAAGAGGTTTCCCGATTACAATCCAGAGTCTGATAGTATAAATACCATTAACTGTGATATTGCTAATATGCCAGAGGAAATTCGGACAATATTAGACTCACTTCTTGAATTTCTTTCCAACTTGCTAAATTTCAGGAGGCAGATGATAGTTTTTTTTATTTATTTATTTATTTTTTTAAGGGATATATTAAGAGCTGTAAAGTCTTTCAAATTTACTAAAAGCAAATTGAGGAAAAGAAATACCTTTATTTGCTTACAGGAAATTTTAATATTCCATTTTTTTGCTAATAGGAGTTTTCCATTCTCATAAATTTACAAACAAAGTACAAGAACATTAACCCCAAAGACAATTCAAAAAAATCAGAAATTCAAAATTCTTTATTCATTGAACGTACATTACAATTACAATATTTAGTATGTCCTGTACTACTACCAATACTAATAATGATAATAGTAATGAAGTGACTGTACAATTCTCTGAAAAGTGACTTGGTTTCCTTTGGGTCCCAATATTTAGTTTAATTAAATAGGAGTTTCAATTTTATTATTGAAAGTACATACCAAAATGCTGCATATAACAAAATGAATGGTAAATTAAATTAAAATATAAATATCTTATAACTTAGAAATTTAATAATAGTGGAAATAGTAATAATAATAATAATTCTAATACTAAAAATAATAATAATATTAATAACAATAAAAATAATAATAATATTAATAACAATAAAAATAATAATAATAATAATAATAATAATAATAATATATAATAATAATAATAATAATAATAATAATAATAATAATAATAATAATAATAATAATAATAATAATAATAATAATAATAATAAATAATAAATAATAATAATTTTGATTTGCTGTCGTCTTGAGCGGAGGTGCTTAAACCAGAAGGGAAAAGAAAAGATAGAAGAATCAGATGGGAAGAAGAGAAGAGTAGAGAAGAAATGAAGAGAAGAGAAGAGGAGAAGAAAATTG
>SEYY01015322.1:10000-15000 GCA_009176605.1 Armadillidium nasatum | reverse complement strand
AATTCAAATTACAAAATTAAAATTTTTGTCTGTTTTGTATAGTATATATATATATATATATATATATATATATATATATATATATATATATATATATATATATATATATATATATATATATATATATATATATATATAATATATATATATATATATATATATATATATATATATATATATATATATATATATATATAATATATATATATATATATATATATATATATATATATATATATATATATATATATATATATATATATATATATATATATATATATATATATATATATATATATATATATATATATATATATATATATATATATATATATTATATATATATATATATATATATATATATATATATATATATATATATATTATATATATATATTATAATATATTATGTCTCCTATGGTGGGCAAAGGTCGGAAACCTACCAAAATTTATTTATTTTATATATTATATATATATATATATATATATATATATATATATATATATATATATATATATATATATATATATATATATATTATATATATGTGTGTGTGTGTTGTGTATTAATAGTGATGAGTTTTTAAAAGTGTGCAAATAAAAGGAAGTTTTGAAAACAGATAAAGGAAGTGTGTTCATGACTTTACCAGTAAGAGTAAGCATAGCGGTTAAGTCTGGGATCAGAGAGTTGAATAGAGAAAGGATGAGACTGTGTAGAAAGTCGTGTCACACGAGCCCTTCTCAGTGGCGGAGGTATGTGACGTCAGAGTTCAGGAGAGCAGTGTCCGTTGTAATAGCGATAGTATAGAGAAAGTGATGCAACAATATCGACGAGAAGAAGGAGACTGGAGAGAGTTAATAAGAGCAGGAGAATTGATGAGACGAAAAGCCCTAGACTCCACCTTTTCAATAATAGCTGCATGTGTGGAACCACCCCAGATGAGCATTGTGTCGAGTAGAAAGATGGAGGAATTGATTTTTTGAGGCATTGAAAACGACCGTGTTTTCTCTGCCCCAATTTGAAATACGAGAAAGATCAGAGGTCAGTTGCTCCAAGGCCATGCTTCTTGAATCTATCAATTGCCGTTGAGAGGGACGCCTTTCAAATTGAAAGGAATAATGAAGGGTAGAGTCATAAGAGTGTATAGGAGACGAAGTAATAGAGAGAAGCTCATTAATGAAAATTAGAAGAAGAGTTGGAGATAGGACGGATCCTTGAGGAACACCACTATTTATAAATTTATAGGAAGAATGGTGGCTGTCTACAACAGCTGCTCCAGAACGACCTTAAAGGATAGCGCTGGAACAAATAGAGTTAAACCAAGGTTTGTTAGGTTTAATAGAAGGACAGAATATGGAATGTTCGCCTCCATGCCAGAGAGAATCACCTCGGTTATACGCTCAGCACACTCCGAGGGACCCCTCCCACGAAAGCAGTAATCAATCCATGGGAAATCAGAGAAGTACAACAGCAAGTCAGACCAGTTAGCAACACAAATGTGCCACAAACGTCTCCTCGCCTAAGGCGTGGGCCTTTCTTGCGGAAGACTTAAAGAGACAGAACAAGATACGGTGATAAGAAGGTGATCGGATGAACCCATAAGAGGAAAGAGTTTAACAGTATAAGGAGAAAGATAAGAAGTAAGGAAAAGATCAAGTTTGTTGGGTTCATCACCAAGACGGTCAGGGATACGGGTATTGAGATGCACCAACTGCTCAAGGTTGTTCTGGATAGCAAAGTTGTAGGCGAGTTCACTGGCTCGATCATGAGAACTAAATGAAAGCTATTGGCGATGGTGAACATTGAAATCACCGTAAATGATGATTTCGGAGAAGGAGAACAAGAAAGAATGTGCTTTATTTTGGAGCTTAAATAGTCGATGAATTTTGAATATCAGTAGAATTAGGAGATAAATAAACAGGAAATATAAATTTAGTAGTAGAATTGGAAGAAAGCTGAAGCCATAAAGTAGAGAATTCAGGAGACTACAAATTAGAGACACGAGAGCAAATAGCATCGTGGGGCATATAAGAACAAAAAACGCTTTTGGCTGAAAATTGAGGATAGAGACAGTAGGAGGTAACAGAATAAGGTTTGCTGTCAGCGCACTCAAGCAACTGAGTTTCGGTTAGAAACAAGAGATGAGGTTTAGAAGAAGAGAGATGGTGCTCGATAAAGGGAAAATTAGAAAAAAGACCGCGAATGTTGCAGAAATTAATGAAAAAAAGAAGACCGTACACCGAGGCAAGCATGATGCCGGGTCATGGCGGCACCATCCCCATCATCGGAGGCCACCAACTCCCAAGTGATGATAGGGTGAGGGATGGATGAGGGGCATTCTTTTTATGCCTCCCCTCGAAGCATCTCCGAGGCAACTCTGAGTTTCGCCATTTGTTTTATTTTATAAAGGTAATATAAGAATATGCTCTTGGAAATTTGTGGGAACATGTGAAGAAATGGGGTGGAGAGGTAGTGAGAGCATAGACACTCTAGTTATGAGGCGAAGATGCACTAGAGACCCTCTGAGAAGGTGAAGCGCAAAAAGGAAAGAACCAAAGGGAAACAGAGTTTAACGGAATGGTCTAGCACATCCTATCACTCCTCGGTTTATGCCCAATGGGGGTACTTGCATCGCTTCGGACGGCGGCTACGTCCGTCCTCCCATATATACTCGTATATATATATATATATATATATATATATATATATATATATATATATATATATATATATATATATATATATATATATATATATATATATATAATATATATATATATATATATATATATATATATATATATATATATATATATATATATATATATATATATATATATATATATATATATATATATATATATATATATATATATATATATTAGCCCATGTCGTCGTGGTACAAATGTTTGAAATTAAAGATGCACATTTTGAAGTTTTGTTCGCTCAGACGTACTCTTTTCACAAATATGATCGAAAATGTTCTGTCTGCTAGGAAGTGTTCCCTTTGTTACCAAAATTTAACGAAAATAGGTTAATGAAATGAAATATCTTTTTAGTCATTTACAGTAAATTTTCAAACAATATTTACTACAAAAATTACAAGCATTGTGTTCTATCGCTTTTGATCCAATGTTAGTGCAGAAAATTTCTATTTTGATTCCTATAATGGCATAAATTTCCTTGATTTTAATACTGCACGAATGTATCCATCTCTTGCATCTGCTCCATGTACCATGCCAGATGCTTCAGTCTCCAATTTTGCATATCTTTCTACTCGCTCCGAGTGGCATAGTATGGTAATATGATAAGGATGTTGCATAAAGTTATTTAACTCTTCATCAGACAGTTTTCGTTTCATAGATGGCTCGAACATGCACTGATCTACGAGGCAGTAGATCTTTCACTGTTTGACAACTGTCAACGATGTTTGGTGGACGAAATACTCTGATATAATGTTGACTTGAACCTGGTTACTGCCTTATTGCCTTAATTGTATCAATAACAACCTTACTGTTTTCTTCATCATCATCTGCTAGCATTGCCAGTAGCACATTTTCTTGGTGAGCCCAGTACCCATTCTTTTGATGACAGTCAATGTTATACTGGCAATGTCTGGTGACAGCTGTCTTTGGATTTTGATCTTCTGCAGCAAATGCTTTGGACCATCAGTGCACCTGAGTCTGCATTTTATTCGAAACCACGTTGGTGCATAGCAAACCACAACTAACTTCGCCAATGACTGCAGTTCTTCAGTAGGTTGTGAGGTTGCTATGTAGAGGCGACAAATTTTACTGGCAGTAGTAACACACCTTGCCAATGACATAATCCCATGTTTTTCATGCATTATATCCTCAGTAAAAACACCAGTTCTTATAGATATTACAAATCTGTAGAGTTATATCTGATCTCTACTAAAGTCGTATATGTCAACATCCGGAATTTGTCACCTTCTGAGATGTTTTAGAAGACTGCATGTGGATGGGCCTCACATGTAATTATAGCTTTGCCAACAGGTCCCTTCCATTGAGTGGGACTTTCAATGGGACCTATGAACTTTTTACACAAATATTACAGAGGGAGTTCATTCAAATGCAGACTGCATATGAACTACTGCAGAGGTCTATCTAGCTGCTGCTCTAAAAGATGAATTGCTCGAACTTTAGATCCAATGTTGACAGGTGTGCTGTCAGCTCCAACTACAATGATGCTGTCAAAAATTCCTTTGATGGATAATGCTCTATGCAGCCCATCTGCAATGGCCTCACCAGTCCCTCTGTCCATAGCAATGTGTTGAAGGTAGAAATTTCAAGGTTCACCAATCACGACATAGTCATCTTCTACCTTTTTACTACTGTACTACTTACTGTCTTTCTTTCTATGTATCAGGGTGCTGTCTTTCTTGCCATCAAAAAACACTGCAACTATATATATATATATATATATATATAATATATATATATATATATATATTATAATATATATATATATATATATATATATAATATATATATATATATTATATATATATATATATTATATATAAAAGATATAAATATATATATAATATATATATATATATATATATATATATATATATAATATATATATATATATATATATATATATATATATATATATATATATATATATATATATATATATATATATATATATATATATATATATATATATATATATAATATATATATATATATATATATATATATATATATATATATATAATATATATATATATATTATATATATATATATATATAATATATATATATATATATATATATATATATATATATATATATATATATATTATATAATATATATATATATATATATATATATATATATATATATATATATATATTATATATATATATATATATATATATATATATATATATATATATATATATATATATATATATATATATATATTATATATATATATATATATATATATATATATATATATATATAT
>SEYY01015322.1:0-5000 GCA_009176605.1 Armadillidium nasatum | reverse complement strand
TATCGTTAAATTATTTCCTTCTTTTAATAATACACCCACGAAAATGGAAATTTCTTCGATTTTTAACACAATTTTTCGGATTCATTTCATGGTGAAATATTTTTTTCACAAAAAAAAACAGGAAAGTCCAAATGTACCTTAAAGTATCCCTAACAAATCAATCTCTATGAAATTTTGTATAAGAATTACCAATATGGAAATATTACTTAAAATGTTAGCCTCTATTAAGTGAAAATTTGGCTCCACCTGGTCTAACATTTTGGCTCACCCTGTTACAACCAGAGTAAATCTACAAAAACGAATGGTGGTTTTGAACTTCCCAGGGATAACATTAACGCCATGCAAAATATAAAAGTTTTCTAAAATTATCGAGCGGCCAACTTCCATTATTTTGGTACGGAAAAAATGGATTGACCCATATATATATATATATATATATATATATATATATATATATATATATATTTATATATATATATATATATATAATATATATATATATATATATATATATATATATATATATATATATATATATATATATATATATATATATATATATAATATATATATATATATATATATATATATATATATATATATATATATATATATATATATATATATATATAATATATAATATATATATATATATAATATATATATATATATATATATATATATTATATATATATATATATATATATATATATATATATATATATATAAGAAACATACTGTGAATAAAGTTTTTTTTCATCCGATTTCAAAGGCTTTTCATGTTAATTCAATTTCTAATATATTTCCTGGAATATCTTTCATGAAATATAAATTAAAAAATATTTATGAAGTCAAAGTTATCTCCAAAGTCGTTTTAAATATTACTTTATTATGCAAATATTAATTTATTATAAATACATTGAGAATTTCATTCCAGAAAACAAATGTAAAGTTAAAGAAGAACAAATATATTCCCCTTGTTTATTAATATTTTCCAAGAATTTGTAATCTCTATTTAATTATATTTTTATTATTTATTATGTCTATAATTTATTTTATTATCATTTATTAATATTTATTCTGTTTAATTTTCATTAAGTATATTATTTAGAATAAAAATAATTAGAAAAATGTACGTTATTAAAAAATATTTGAAAATTAGGCTTTTTTATTTTACTACTTTTTTTTTTGCAATATTATTTATATAATCTTTACCAAAGTATTTTAATTATTTATATTTTTATTGCATATTGTTTATCTTTTACTCGAAGAAAGAACATATGAAGGTGCCATTTTCTCATATATTTAAGGAAACGTAAAATTAAATGACCTTAAAAATAAAAGAAAGATGTTCTTTGCTGGTTCTAAGTCTGAAGTTGCTAAAGTTGTTCTTTGGTGTTTCTGAGTCTGAAGTTGCTACAGTTTTTCTTTGAAAGTCCTGAGTCTAAAGTTTCTAAAGTTGTTCTTTGGAGGTTCTGAGTCTAAAGTTGCTAAAGTTGTTCTTCGGAGGTCCTGAGTTTAAAGTTGTTCTATTGTGGTCCTGAGTCTAAAGTTGCTAAAGTTGTTTTTTGGAAGTTCTGAATCTAAAGTTGTTAAAGTTGGTTTTTGGTGGTCCTGAGTCTAAATTGCTAAAGTTTTCTTTGGTGGCTCTGAGTCTAAAGTTGCTATAGTTGTTCTTTGAAGGTCCTGAGTGTAAAGTTTCTAAAGTTTTTCTTTGGTGGTCCTGAGTCTAAAGTTGCTAAAGTTTTTCTTTGAAGGTCCTGAGTCTAAAGTTGTTCTTTGGTGGTTCTGAGTCTAAAGTTGTTAAAGTTGTTCTCTGAAGGTCCTGAGTCTAAAGTTGCTAAAGTTGTTCTTTGGTGGTCCTGAGTCTAAAGTTGTTCTTTGGTGGTTCTGAGTCTAAAGTTGCTAAAGTTGTTCTTTGGTGGTTCTGAGTCTAAGGTTGCTAAAGTTGTTGTTTGGTGATCCTGAGTCTAAAGTTGCTAAAGTTGTTCTTTGGAGGTCCTGAGTCTAAACTTGCTGAAGTTGTTCTTTGCTGGTTCTAAGTCTGGAGTTGCTAAAGTTGTTCTTTGGTTGTTCTGAGTCTAAAGTTGCTAAAGTTGTTCTTTGGAGGTTCTGAGTCTAAAGTTGCTAAAGTTGTTCTTTGGTGGTCCTGAGTCTGAAGTTACTAAAGTTGTCCTTTGGAGGTCCTGAATCTGAAGTTTCTAAAGTTGTTCTTTGTTGTTTCTGATTCTGAAGTTGCTAGATAAGTTATTTTTCCAAAAGGCTTCATAGCTCGACGAATCTTAATAGAGATCGTATCTTAACGAAATCTAATAAGCGTCTGTAGTTCGAAAGATCTTTACCAAGTATAGTAGTCTATGAATCACTAATTTATTATAAATATACTTAAAATTAATGTTTGAAAATAAAAATGGTTTCAAAATCTTTCCTGTTCGGGCTCGATACTCTTCAAAAGACAGGTAAATATGATATTCCATTAAACAACAGATCAATAAACAGTACACCATTCAAGAGTGGATAGTATACTTATTTGCTTCAAGGATATATTTAGAATAAAAGAATTCCCACAAACGAAACAGAAACCCTCTGAATTGAAATTCTCAAGACAATCTCCCTTTTATATTCAAACAAAAATGGTGGTGAAATATTAATAGTTAATAATAATAATAATAATAATAATAATAATAATATAATAATAATAATAATAATAATAATAATAATAATAATAAGAAAAGTTAAAAAGAGGACGATGAATCGAGCAAGTTATAGAACTTACAAACGAAAGAATAAAAATCAGATTTGAAGAAATATTTTGCTCAAAGGGGAAATAAACACGCTTAGTCCATCGAATAATGTCCCAACAAATATTTAAGAAGAGATAAGAGAATGTAAAGTTGCCTAGCCTGAAGGAAGCGAGAACAGGTCTGATTGAACTATAGACTTAGTTGATAAAAAGATTTAGCCAAAAAACGAATGAACATGATATTCAAAATAACTATTACTTCCCTCACCTTTTTAGCAAACAAAAATCGTATTCAGATTCAAAGAAAATATTTTCATTGGCAGATAGCATTAAATGTAAAAGAAATATTCAAGTTAAAGTGACAGAACAATGAAGGGTGCACACGCTCACTCCCCATCCCATATATATATATATATATATATATATATATATATAATATATATATATATATATATATATATATATATATATATATATATATTATATATTTATATATATATATATATATATATATATATATATATATATATATATATATATATATATATATATATATATATAACTCTCTGACCCCAGACTTAACCGCTATGGATACTGTCCTACATGTACTCTACTGGTAAAGTCTTGAACACACTCCCTTCTTCTACTTTTCCAACTTCCTATGAATTACACACCTTCAAACGTCGTGTATCGGGTCACGTCGGTCTTAAATTTGACCAGAAGACAGAAGTAGTTACTGAAGAGGCAGCAACCAATTCCCTCAAGAAGAATCATCTCCTGTAGAAGAAGATGCTCCTGCCTATTCCGTCCTTCAAGAGGATACCACAGTTTTGCAGATACTTTTGCCCTTGTCTGTGGTCCCTCCCTTGAAGTGGTATTTCGTTCCAATCCCTGAAGAGAAGTGGTGGCTAAGACCATCTACTAGTTGGATAAGCAGGTCAGCGAAAGGAACTAAGAACACTCAGCCTACTAAAGATCCCTCTCCGTTTCTACACCACCTTTAGTGATAAGAGAACCGGGTATTCCTAGAACCGATGCTACAGAACCACCGAAAATCTGTCTTCAAACTCATATAAACTTCACACACTCATTTCATACAAAATTGGTCATTGTTATCTCACATTTTATTAGAGCGTTAAAAATTTGTTCCCCCTCCTCACTTAAAGATGAAGTAACGTTTATAAAAAGCACTTTTAAATCGTTGTATTATCCTAATTATGTTATTAATAAAGCACTATATTAGAAGCAAGAAGGAAAATATATTTTACAAAGGATAATGAGAAGAAAAAGCAAATTAATGAAAGGATCATTACTCCTTTTCACATGGATTCTCAAACTAAAAATCTCTTTTCAAACAGTCTCCTTTGAACAATCGGTCCCCACACTATTGAAAGAAAATTCATATCTAAATTAGTTGTAAATGATAGCACGAAAAATGTAGGTGTTTGCAGCATAGCATGCAATAATTGCGATGATAAATATTTTGGCGAAACCAATGATTTTAAAAGACGTATGTAACAACATAAGAACAGTGTAAGATGTGGAGACCAAAATTCAGCAGTACAGAAATATAGAGAGGAAAAAAATCACACAATTAATATAAATTCTGCAGAATTATTAATCCTCCCTTGCCATAACAATGACAATAGAAAATATTTGGTCCTTTATCTTTAAAAATACTAATAATTTTAAAAGACATCCAGGAGAAATAAAAATTGATGATACTCTGAATGATTTATTGAAAAATGAAAGATTTTACAAAAACATTTTAGAAAAAACAAGGTCATACCAGGAAACATACAATTTTCAAACCAACGAAAAAATTTTAAAACTTTTTCAGTCTTTGGGTCTTCTTGAGAATAACTTTGTTTTCTTTTCTTTCGCTACTCCTATAGCCTTGAATACAGATCTCCGGGTGATAGATTGAAAGTTTCGTGATGGTTTTAATAGATTCCTTTGTTCTTTTTACTATTTATTACTTCGTTTTAATTTTGTTTTTGTTTTTATTGATGTAAAAATTTTCCTCATAGGTTTGATAATTCGGTTCATTAATGAAGTAAATATTATATACTGTTAACAGTTCATTACCCATTTAATTTTATATATATATATATATATATATATTATATATATATATATATATATATATATATATATATATATATATATATATATAGTATATATATATATATATATATATATATATATATATATATATATATATATATTATAATATATATATATATATATATATATA
>SEYY01015321.1:0-7500 GCA_009176605.1 Armadillidium nasatum | reverse complement strand
AGCCTTTCCCAAGTTGCCCCTATGAATGCCGAATAAAGGGGAATTTTTATATGTTTAATATTTAACTGAGTAAGATGATCACAAAATTCTTGGGAACATAAAACATCACTAAGGACGTCTCCTGCTTTTGCAAAAGCAAGTGCATTATCAGAGTATAAATGAGAGGGGATAGTATATCTATTACAAAACTTTTGAAAGGCAAGCAAGAAATTTTCAGTGGACATATTAGGAATAAGTTCCATAGGAAGGGTTCTGATACTTAAACAAGTGAACAGCAAAATATACATCTTGTTTTTCTTTGCCACTTTCTTTGTCTTTAACCCAAATATGACCAGTAAAATCAACTCCCACATGATAAAAAGGCTTAATCAAGGTTAGCTGGTTCTTAGGTAAGTTGGTCAATTTGGGGTAATTATAACAGAGAGCATTGTATTTTTTGCCTAAAAAACATGTGAAAAAAATAGTTTTAGCAGCTTGCCTTGCTTGAGGTATCTAAAAGTCTTTTTTCTAATATGGTTAAGTGTAGTTTGAACCCCAAGGTGCTGAACTTGTGAGTGAGAGTTTAATATTATTAAACGCGTAAAAGGGTGTATTTTTGCTAATAAAATTGAGTTGCAAATGTCATAATTAAAATGAAGTGATTTTGAAATTCTACCATGAGAGCGGAGAATATCTCCATTATCCAGAAAGAGATCAAGGGGTGGAACTGGGTCAGAATTATTATTTCTTTTCAGAAAACCTATTTCTTTCTTAAAACATACATTTGCATGCGCTTGACCCAATACAGTAAAGCATATTTGGTAGGATATGCAATTACAACTTTAATAAACCTAAATTTAAAAAGGTAAGAAGTTAATCTTATAAATTTATTCAGATCAGAAAATTTTTCGATGTCATACACATCCCTATTCTCAGTGGGACTGGCAGAACTACAATTAACAGACAATTTAATTTTGCATTCAGGAGGAATGCTCAACAAGTCATGCACTGGTCAATTAGCAAAAGTGTTAGATGAAAATGTGGGTCCATTCTCCCAGAAATATTTAATCTCGTTGAACTTCTTAAATGTAACACCTTTTGTCAACAAATCAGCAGGGTTACTATAGGTATCAGTGTACTTTAAGAAAATAGGTACCTTAAATTCAGAAATCAACTCATTTTTTGCTAGTTCAATAGCTTTAACGTGAAAAATTTCTTAAGCTTTAATTTTTTCAAGAGAATAAAGGCTAGAATTTTTCGTGTACGTTGGAATCCTTATCAACGAAATGAACACGAATCGATAGCTGTTCTGTATTGGATGTCTGCTGTCTCGTTTGCTAAAAGGGCAAAATATTCACAATTGTTTATTTCATTCACAATTTGACCACATATCAACTTTCCACAATAAATATAAGATTCTGAATCATATGTGATGTGTATTTGTCCTTTGCTTCGCATGATTTCAAATATTCCATGAGAACAGCATCTCCAGCATTTACTCTGAATTTAAGCAAATCGGAAAAATTGCCGGGATATGCAGTGCTACCTCGAATAGCGATATCATTGGTGTCACAAAATTTTAAGGTAAAAATTATAGGCACTAATATTTTTTTTTTTTTTAATAACTATGTGCTCAGCAACATGCTGTTGTTCAGTTACACTAACACGCTTATTTAAAATTATCTGTTTGAAACTCTTAGCAGCTACCGAGGCATTTTATGGCATTCTGAATTTACATGGGCTTTATTTAGCACGTGAATGCGTTTTTACATTTTCAAAATGGTTTTACGATAAATGAGCCAAATATACCTCTTTTGATAGAAGGTCTAAATAAGACACACAATCTACAAAATAGTCCTTACAATATTTTAGAATTCATATCTAGCCATTCATAAAGGGTAGCATGACCCTTCCCTACATTTTTAGCCACAAAGTATCTCGAGCCAAGATTTGTCAGATCTAGCCATTCATAAAGGGTAGGTATTGTCCTCCCCTACATTTTCAGCCACAAAGTATCTCAAGCCAAGAATTTGGCAAATCTAGCCATTCATAAAGAGTAGGTATTGTCCTCCCCTACATCTTCACCCACAAAACATCTCAAGCCAAGAATTGTGCAAATCTACGCATTCATAAAGAGTAGGCATGGCTCTCCCCTATATCTTCACCCACAAAACATCTCAAGCCAAGAATTGTGCAAATCTTGCCATTCATAAATGGTAGGCATGGCAGTCCTCTACATTTTCAGCCACAAAGTATCTCAAGCTAAAAAAAAAAAGGAGCTTTTCATATATATATATATATATATATATATATATATATATATATATATATATATATATATATATATATATATATATATATATATATATATATATATATATATATATATATATATATATATATATATATATATATATATATATATATATATATATATATATATATATATATATATATATATATATATATATATATATATATATATATATATATATATATATATATATATATATATATATTTCTAGTTCCTCTTCCTTTTGCCCTTTCTAGCATTTTTGCAAAAAATGTTAACTCTTAACTTTGATTCTTCCTCCTTCCCTCCTTTAGTATCTTCTGACGGTACAACTGCAGTTTTGCCTTCCTCTAAAGCTGAACTCTTCGCTAAAACTTTTGCTTCTATTTCAAGGTTAGACGATTCCGAAGCTGTTCCTACTCCTTCAACCCCCCCCCCAACTTATTTATGCATAAAATTGTAATTTCTTCTAAAGACGTTATTTCTGCTTTCTCTGAGCTTATCACTAAGAAGGCATACGGTCCTGACGGTATCCCTCATGTGGTTCTCAAAACTTGTGCTTCTTAGCTTGCACCCTGCCTTGGTAAACTATTTCGTCTATGTCTTTCTACTTCAACCTTCCCTTCTTGTTGGAAACGTGCGCTCATTCAGCCTGTGCCGAAGAAGGGGGACCCCTCTCAGCCCTCTAACTATCGTCCAATTTCTTTAACCTCCGTTCTTTCTAAAGTTTTCGAATCTATCCTTAACAGGAAGATTTGGAAACATCTCAATTCTTCCAATCTTATCTCTGATCGCCAGTATGGCTTTCGTAAGAAACGCTCTACTGGTGATCTTCTTTCCCTTCTCTCTGACTCTTGGTCCTCCTTTCTTCGGTATTTCGGTGAATCTTTAGCTGTGGCGCTGGACATTTCGATTGCTTTCGATAGAGTCTGGCACAAAGCCTTAATTTCCAAACTTCCTTCTCTCGGAATCTATCATTCTCTCTATGGCCTTCTCTCTGATTTCCTTTCTGGTCGTTCTATAGCAGCTGTTGTAGACGGCCACCGTTCATCCAATGAATCTATTAATAGTGGTGTTCCTCAAGGATCTGTTCCATCTCCAACACTTTTTCTGCTTTTCATTAATGACCTTCTCTATATTACTTCATCTCCTATCCACTCTCATGCTGATGACTCCACCCTTCATTACTCTTTTCATTTTGAAAGGCGCCCCTCCCAGCAACAGTTAATAGAAGAAAGGAGGGTAGCCTTGTAGCAACTAACCTTTATTCTATCTCTCATTTCAAATTGGGGCAGATAAAACATGGTTGTTTTTAATGCCTCAAAAACTCAATTCGTCCATATCTCTATTCGACACTGTAGCAGGAAGAGCTTTCCTCGTCTTACGGTATTTTAAAACTATACTATGGTTTTGGAATCAACTTTCGCTTATCGCGCTTCTTTTGTTTTTACGCGTGGACACAGACGCTTCAAAGCAAAGAAGGCGCACGCTGTTTTGAGTTCAGCAACGTTGCGTGAGAGATACAGTGCTTTTCGTGTCGGCCATTATTATTGATAGTAATCTTTTCGTCGCAAGCAACAAATTTTCTTAGCCATCAGGGAAGAGGCGAAATTTATATAGTCTAATTTCCCAGTTGCTATTTTGGGTTATATTTTATTTCGTGATTGCGGTTTCCTTTTATTCGTTCCTCTCTTCCTCTTCAGCGCCCTTCAACTTAGTTCCCGCGTTCAGAAGTTCCATTTTTTTTGGGCCTGTTATACTCTTCATAATCGACACCAGGCAGCAGAAGATTAATCTCTAGTCTCTAGCAGGGTCTGGATAGCAAGTTGCTAGGTATGGTATTAGATTGTGAAGTAGTTTTTATTTTATGCGTTTACGCTTAATACTCTAAATACCTTTGCTATATCTACCACCCAGTGTATATATATATATATATATATATATATATATATATATATATATATATATATATATATATATATATATATATATATATATATATATATATATATATATATATATATATATATATATATATATATATATATATATATATATATATATATATATATATATATAATATATATATATATATATATATATATATATATATATATATATATAATATATATATATATATATATATGTATCGAATTTTTATTTTCAAATTATTATATTGATACATTTGCATATTATCCACCTTGAGTGCCACAATGCATATTCTTAGGCACTAATGCTGGAGTAGTGTCATGAATATGGGTTGTGTCGTTCAAGAGGATATTGTACCATTTTCCCTTCTTGTCTTTCAGACAGGGTTTCAGTCTTGTTTACTTGTTGGTAATTCTTGTCGGTTCCCATTGTTTTTTGGTGTAAATAAACGAAAAAATCCCAGCCTTTTTACTTCCATCCTCAGCTTGGAGTTCCATATTTGGTGTGTAGGACCTTCCGCAACCTCTACACATCACCACAGGGGTCCCATTGGCCCCTAAAATATTATTTATAATGGCGATAGTGAATAAAGAAAAAAAGGCCTGTTAATCTAAAAGTTTGTCTTTAAAGTGATTACAATAAATAATTAAAAAGAAAGCGTTCAAAAAAAATCAGGTGCAATAATAATAATAATAATAATAATAATAATAAAAGTGAAATGTTTTAAAATTTAAAAATAGGTGAAAGAAAGATCAATACCTACAAAAGTAAAATATTTATAAAAAAAAGTTATGATCATTTTTTTAAGTGTATTAAAATGTATGATAGAATTTTCAATTTGGAAAGGCCAGTTCCTTATTATAATTGACAATAAAAGTAATGTAATTAGGATCAATGACCTTTTGTTGGAGATATATTTTTATATTTGAAAAGAGTAAATATATTTACATAATGACACTAGCTGATGCTGGTTTTCAAAAAGTATATTTTTCTACATTATTATTTTTTCTTACTTTTATATCAGTATAAGTAACATAAAGTGTTCCTTCTCTATTTCTAAGTGTTATTAGGTGTAATATTTTAAACAATTTATGTATTTTTTAAAAAAAATGCAAGTACTTTTTTTCTTTCTATATCATATTATTTGTAATCTTAAGTGTTCAATAACTATTACTTGATGTTATTAGTGTAATGTTTTGCAATTTATGAATATCAGTAAATGAAAAAAAATAAATAAATAAATAAAATGAAAATAATATGATAGTTTCAATAACTTTGTTTAGGAGAGATATATTTTTCTATATTAGAAGTTAGTAAACCAAAATTTTCTATAACTAATACTTGATGTATTAGGGATAATGTTTTATTTATGAGTTAATTGAAAAAAGGCAGGTGTAACAATGAAAGACACGCCAATGTTACGATTTTAAACTTCGCACATATTTAATAACAATTGATGAATGAAACTTATAGTAAAAGAATTAACATTTTTAAATGTAATGCGAGCGTAGTAAGATCATTTCGACTGATGTGAAAAGAAAGAAAGAATATTTAGAAATTAATTCGCGCGCTACGATAATAAGAGTATCATAGTTAAAGAAGCCAGGTATTTAAATGATGATTATTAATCTGGGGTTATTCATACCGTAATCTAAAGAAAGAAACCAAAAAGGGTTTAATATAATAAATTAACAGAAGAAGTTGAATTCCTCCTAGATAAATTATATGAATAAATTGGAGAAGTGAATACATCCAGATAAGTAGAAGAGAATTGAAATTACCTCCTAGAAGTAGAATTCCTCCTGAGAAAATAAATAAATTTGAGGAGTAGAATACCTCCAGAAAAGAATAAATGAATACTCCTGAAGAATAGAAGAAGAAATATAGGAGAAGTAGAATTCCTCCTGAAAGAATAAATAGATTGGAGAAGTTGAATACTTCCAGAGAAGAATAACAGGAGAAGTAAAATTCCTCCTGAAAGATTATATATAAAAAGGAGAAGTTGAATTCCTCCTAATAAGAGAAATATCTGAACAAGGAGAAGCAGACGACCTCCCGTAAAGAAACAATAAATTAAGGAATTATTATCTTCATACTGAAAATATTTTGTTTATATACAGGAACTTAATATGAATATTACTTTATTCTATTGAGTATTTCAATCACTCCTAGACATAATAAGAATTCCGGGATGTCATAACAGACGTCTGTCTTCTGGGACTACGTCTTGTGACAGTAGGTATATTTTGTTTTGCTATAGCATTACAGGCATTTTCTTTACTTTCATATGTTTATATAGCTACATTGGTTCCTTAAAATGTTCAATGATTACTACTACAGTATTTTGAAAAAATTTTTGGAAAAAGAAATTAAATGTGTTTTGTTATATAAAAATTTTTTTTTTTTAAGATATTGAAAAAAACAAACTAACTAAATAAAGAAATATATTACATGAAGTGGTCGGTCACATTCAAATTATGTGTTGTTCAAGTACTAGCTACATAATGTTTGTAACTCATTAAATCACTAATGTTGTTATAAATTTATTACATTCTTATAGATCTCACTTTCTTTAAATAAGGTATGGTTGTTAAAAAAAAAAAAAGATAAGGTGGTAATACTCTCATCATATTCAATGTTTTAATGATTTAACAATTGAAATTATTTTTTTGTAACAATAAGTTAACAGGATTAGTATATAATTTTATAGAAGAAACATTGCAAATTAAAATTTACAATGCTTCTTATAAGGGGTCCAACCATATGAGATAAACTCATCTCCAGATTCCTTAAAACGGAATTTCTTTAATTTTATTGCATTTGTATTTTAGTAGATTTTATAAGTTGAATATTATTTTGAAACTACTTTAAATGGCAACTATGGTTCTGAGGTAATGTTTTCGGTTGGAAGAATTTGAAATCTGTTGATTGAGATGGAACCACCATATATACATGTTTGATACCTAAAATATAATTGGTACTTGTATTAGTGCATTCTATCTGAGTGGTTTAAAATAATAAAGTATCTTAATCAATATATCTGATATATTAAATAAATATTGTTGGTTGTTGCAGTCAGTTTGATTACCTTGTAATTCTTATATATATAATAAGGTATCTTGATCTAGGTCACCTTAAGTAAAAGTACAATCCAAACACCTCACAGCTATCATATATATATATATATCATATATATATATATATATATATATATATATAATAATATATATAATATATTATAATATAATATATATATATATATATATATAATATATATATATATATATATTATATATATA
>SEYY01015320.1:90000-94520 GCA_009176605.1 Armadillidium nasatum | reverse complement strand
TTCTCTGTCATATATTACTAATTTCGTTGCAACAGTTGTGTTCATGTTAGTGTTGCTTGACTTTGGTTGGTTGCTCCTGTAACCCAGGAGCACCCAGCAGATTGACCTAGTAGCCCCAGTAGGAGTTCCAAGCACCCTCCTTTGGATTATAATAGGTGCCGAGTTGCTACAGTTATCAAAATAGAAGAGCTTGAAAACCGTCCTACTATGCCTTGTGTTTTTGGGATGGCGAGCGGAGTAGCTCGGTAGTAAAGCCTTCTATATATTCTCTAACGGCGACACTGTTGTCAATGGTTCGAGTCATGGCGTGCGGAAAAATTTTCTGTCTTATATATATATTATATATATATATATATATATATATATATATATATATATATATATATATATATATATATATTATATATATATGATCTCCCGTCCTCTCCTGAGTCAAACAAAATGTCACTCACATGAAAAATATACACATTTTGTTTAAATTTTATTTTATAAAAGGGCAGAAAACTGTTTCAAATTTCTAGAAGTTAGTAAAAAATATATCAGTGTTCGATACTGAAGATAAAATATCGAAATACCAATATATCGGCTGGAAAAATATTTTCGATATTTTTTCGATACTATTGTAAAAAAGTATCAATATCGATATACATCGGTACTCTTTCGGCATCCTTATTACTTAGTCTGTTAAGAAAGATATAGTCACTCGAAACATCTTATCTGATACGAAATTCAACCATTTAGTGCCACCTCTCCTACATCCTACCCCTTTAGCCTCTAAACTAGATTCACCTCAAAACTGATTCACTCACTATTACTTCTCATATTACACTTTTGTTTTTAATTTTATTTGCACAACACATTCACTCTCACTTTTTACATATTATAATACTCGTAAGTCGTAAATATAAAAATGCATTTACACAATAAATAATAATAATAATAGAGGGGCGTTTTTAAATCATGGTTTGCAATACAAATATTTTATTCGTTTTGAATAACTAATTAAAATTGTATGACGATTTTTTTTACATTAAATAACGCTTCATTAGAGAGTTATTATGATAAGAAACGCCTAATATGCAGTATTGTGACTGCTCTACTAAGAATAAACCTAATTGTAGTAAAAATTTAGCCTACAATTAATAAAAATATAATATAATGACTCACTATTGAAAATGTTCTTCAAATAGTTATAATAAAAAGAGGAATGGGGATGGGGGGGGAAGAGGATTTACTTTCTCGAAGAAGTTAAATCTTGGATAAAAGCCTATTAGTGAAAGCTATAAAAGTAAATAATTTTCATATAGGTAAATTCTAGCCAAGGCAGGATTTGACCACCTTTCCTACCCAAATAGCAAGAACCTTCAAACTCTGCGCAACAAACAAGGTCCTGTTAAACAGATAAGTCAAATCAGTTTTAATCATTAATAAAACCCCAATCAAACTTGATCAATAATCAAAAACAAAAAATAAAAATAAAATAATCTAAAACAATAAAAGAATCAAGTTGAGAGTGAAAGGTATTCGTACCAGTTCTAGATACATAATTCTAAAGCTCCTAGAGTAGAATTAAAAAAAAGCGCAAAGTATATTATTCCTACCGTAAGTCTATAAGTAATATAAAAATGCTATATAGGTAGATCCTAGATACTCATTTTACTACAACAATTCCTAGCAGAGATGAGGTTTTGTTAATTTTAAACGTTAAAATGACTCACTTCATTGAGGTATAGGAGGGCAAAAGCAAGCAAGTGCGTTAAAATTAATCATTACATTTTCAATGTAGTAAAGACAAGTGGATTAATAGGTCCGTGTGACCAAACAAACATATTCAATGATATATAATATATATATATATATATATATATATATATATATATATATATATATATATATATATATATATATATATATATATATATAAAGGCCTTCTAAGGATTTTTTTTAGATTAGCGGATAATAATATTGAAAAACCATAGTTAATTATATGTATTAAAATTATATAAGCAGTATAAGATACTTAAAGCATAATATAAAGATTTCCAATATTATATATATACTATATATATATATATATATATATATATATATATATATATATATATATATATATATATATATATATATATATATATATATATATATATATATATATATATATATATATATATATATATATATATATATATATATATATATATATATATATATATATATATATATATATATATATATATATATATATATATATATATATATATATATATATATATATATATATATATATATTATATATATATATATATATATATATATATATATTATATATATATATATATATATATATATATATATATATATATATATATATATATATATATATATATATATCCTATGAATATGATGTAAGTGTTATAAAATGGAATAAATTACTTGTACTTATTATATTTTTAGTTTTCAAATTAGTTATTACCATTCAAAGAATTAATTATCTCTTTCGACAGATTTTAATGAGCTAGAAACTAATATCTATTTCAAACAGATTTTAATGAACTCAAAATTTACTCTAAATAAATATATTTTAAGTATTAACATTTTTGATCCAACTTAAGTCAGATATAATACATATATATATATATATATATATATATATATATATATATATATATATATATATATATATATATATATATATATATATATATATTATATATATATATATATTAATATATATATATATATTATATATATATATATATAATATATATATATATATATATATATATATATATATATATATATATATATATATATATATATAAATTTTGAAAATATGAAGAAAAATATAAGTCTTCCAAAATTATTATAAGCAACATTTTCTTTGAATATATTCTTCCAAGCAAAACAATAGTATATATATATATATATATATATATATATATATATATATATATATATATATATATATATATATATATATATATATATATATATATATATATATATATATATATATATATATATATATATATATATATATATATATATATATATCCTCTGGTGAGCAAATGCCAGAGACCTACCAATATCCACCAGAATTGGGAAAATGCCAGAATTTTAGTCGTTAATAGCCAATATGTCCCGATACACAGCGTTTAAAAGTTTGCAAGTCAAAGGAAATATGAAAAACATATAGAGGAAGTGTGTTCCTGACTTGACTAGTAAGTCTGTAGTGGGATAGTTTTACAGAGAAAGGATGAGACTGGGTAGAAAGTCGTGTCGCACGAGACAGTCTTAATGGAGGAGATATGCGACGTGAGAGTTAAGAAGAGCAGTGTCCATTGTAATAGGGATAGTATAGAGAGAGTGATGCAACAACTCGACGGGCAGAAAGAGATTGGAGAGAGCTAATAAGAGCGCGAAAGTTGATGTGACGATAAGCCCTAGTCTTCACCTTTTCAAAGAGAGTTGAATGAGTGCAACGACCCTAAATGTGTGAGGCGTACTCCATAAAGGGGCGAACAACACCCCTATATAGAGCAAGCAACTGGGGTGGAGTGAAGAAATGCCGAAGGTGCCTCAGAACACCTAACCTCTTAGAAGCTTGTTTAGAAAGAGAAGTAATGTGATCTTTCCAAGAAAGTTCACGAGAAAAAGAAACACCAAGAATATTAAGGAAAGATGTAGGTCTGAGTTTGTGTTTTCGAAGAAGATATCATAGTTGTGTGGAAGATTGTGTTTAATAGAGAGATAAAGGAATTGAATTTTTGAAGCACTGAAAGCGACCATGTTTTCTCTGCTCCAATTTGAAATGCGAGATAGATCAGAGGTCAGATGCTCCAAGGCTACCCTGCTTGCGTCTATTAACAGCTAAAAAAAGTAATGAAGGGTGAAGTCATCGACAAAGGAGTGAATAGGAGATGAAATAACAGAGAGAAGGTCATTAATGAAAAGCAGAAAAAGTGTTTGTGATAGGATAGCTCCTTGAGGAACACTACTATTAATAGATTTAAAGGATGAATGGTGGCCATCTACAACAGCTGCTATAGAAATACCAGAAAGGAAATCAGAGAGAAGGATAGATTCCGAAAGAGGGAAGTTTGGAAATCAAAGCTTTGTGCCAGACTCTATAGAAAGTTTTTGAAGCACTGAAGAAACTTTCCAAGAAAGCTCACGAGAAAAAGTTTTCGATATGTTTCTAAAGTTTTCGATATGTTTCTAAAGTTTTCGATATGTTCAGCGCGACAGCAAAAGATTCACCGAAACAACAAAAGTCAGAGAGAAGAGAAAGAAGATGACCAGTAAGGCGTTTCTTACGAAAGTCATACTTTCTGTTAAGGATAGATTCGAAAACTTTAGAAAGAAAAGAGGTTAAAGAAATGAGACGGTAGTTAGAGTGCTGAGAGGGGTCCCGTTCTTCGGCACAGGCTGAATGAGCGCACGTTTCCAGCAAGAATTGAAGGTTGAAGTAGAAAGACATAGACGAAATAGTTTACCAAGGCAAGGTGCAAGCTCAGAAG
>SEYY01015320.1:82500-85000 GCA_009176605.1 Armadillidium nasatum | reverse complement strand
ATTTTTGAAAGTGCGGATGCGGATGCGGATGCGGATTTTGAATTTTTGAAAAGTTCGGATGCGGATGCGGATGCGGATATTTTTTTCGGATGATGGATAGGATGCGGATGCGGATGCGGATGATGTTATATATATATATATATATATATATATATATATATATATATATATATATATATATATATATATATATATATATATATATATTATATATATATATATATAATATTTCACTATCACCTTTCCCACTTTCGTGAGGTGGTGCCCACCACAATTCCCTTACAAACATAACTATTCTTACCTTTCAACGCTTTCACCACCTCCCTCCATCTCTGTCTCCACAAATTCTACCCTCGTCTAAACTCAAATTCCTTCCATCAAAATCACTCTCACTCCATCCATCCATCTCCACTTCGGCCTTCCCCTCCCCCTACCCTTCCCCTATCTAATCGGATCTACGTACCTTGCCAACCATTCTGTTCTCTTCATTCTTCACATATGTCCAAACCATTTTAGCACATCCTCCTCCTCTCTATAAATTACACCCTTCTTCCATTTACACATCTCCCTTATTCTTTCATTTCTAAATTATCAATCCTTCTCAATTTTTATATATCGCTCTCAAATCTTTCATCTCAAAGACATTGAAACTTTTTCTCGACCGAGCACTTATCGTCTATGTTTCACACACATACAATACAGAAGGTGAACACATACATTCAAACATTCTTATCTTTATTTCTTTCGAAATTTTTCCTTTCTTCCATACTTTTCTTAGGCCCCCAATACTTTCATTCCTTCTACCACTCTGTTCTTTATTCCTTTTTCCGTCCCACCCTTACCTTCCACCCAACATTACTAGATATTTGAATTCATTCACCTCCTCAAGTTTCCATTCTCACACTTCTACAAACCAATTCCTCCCTCCACATTTCCTTCATCCCCACCTCCAATCCTCATAACTTTATTCTTCGCTGGATTGAATTTCAATCTCTTGTTTGCACATTTCCCTTCAAACTCTCTCACAAGTATTCTCATCTTTTCTCCAGATTCTGCCACCAACACATGCCGCATCATCTGCAAAAGTAAAACATTCACTTCACATTCACCCTCCATATTTCTCAACGTAATACTCTTCCCTTCTCTCTCCATTTTTCTAAGTAAACCATTCATCAATAGATTAAATAACATGGAGTATTACAACACCCTGTCTCAATCCCACTCCTATGCTAAACCAATCCGATAGTTCTCTCTTCACCCTCACTCTTGATCTACAATTCGCATATATATATATATATATATATATATATATTATATATATATATATATATATAATATATATATATATATATATATATATTAGTGATGGATCGGATGTCATATAAGCGGATGCGGATATTGCTTATGCGGATGCCGAATATGCGGATGCGGATGTTATATATATATATGCGGATGCGGATGCGGATGTTGAATTTTCGAAAATGCGGATGCGGATGCGGATGTTATTTTTGTGCGGATGTTCCGCATCCGCGCATGCGGATGCGGATGCGGATATCATATATACTATATATATATATATATATATATATATATATATATATATATATATATATATATATATATATATATATATATATATATATATATATATATATATATATATATATATATATATATATATATATTATAATATATTATTATATATATATATATATATATATATATATATATATATATATATATATATATATTATATATATATATATATATATATATGAATTCATTTTTGAGGTTCAGTTTTTATTTGCAGATTATTTTTATATAAATAATCTTTTATTTTATTCTATTTTCTGGAAAGAAATCTTTAATTAAGCGATGTTAGTGTCTGATAAAGATATATGTGAAAAAGAAAATTATTTTCTTGGAATATCTTTCAATGTTTTTTTTTTTTTTTATTTTTTTTTTTTTTTTTATTTTTTTATTTTTTTTTTTTTTTTTTAGGAAGGGGATTCAACCTGGGGTCTTTAATCCCTTTTGATAAAGTTTTACTTCTTTATGTTTATTTATTTTATTTATTTTTTCCAATTTAATTTCCTGTTTCATCTTTTTCTTTTATATTTCTTTCTATTTTTTTATTGTCAAAATTTAATTTTCTATTTTTTTTTTCTTCTTTTTAAATTTATAATACTTTTGCTTCCTTTGTGTTTAAAATTTTTAAATTTATTTTTGAAGCTGCAAAATTTTTTTTTTTAGTTTTCTTTTCAATATTTTTCTTTCCTTTTTTTATTGTTTTCATTTAATTTTCTAATGCCTTTCAATTTTATTTTTATTCTTATTTTAATAATTTTCATTTTTCACCGTTTTTGATTACTCTATGATAAAATATTTAATTTATTCCTTGATATATTAAAGGCTGTTTTTATTTTCATTTATTTATGAATGAAAATCTTACACAGGTATGTGTGTTGCACTGTATAGATGAGCTGTTTACCCTGGTATA
>SEYY01015320.1:75000-77500 GCA_009176605.1 Armadillidium nasatum | reverse complement strand
AAGGGATCAATAAGAATTAATGTATATTTTTTTAATTTTGTGGGCGTATGCTTTTATTGATCTTTCAATTTTTATGTCGTTAGGGAGATTATTGAATAGGATGGTGGAGACGTAGCTGACAGCTTGACGTGCTTTGGTGAGCCTATAGAAAGGGGTTTGTAGGTTTGTATTATTTCTTAAGATTATTCCTCTCTCAGTTTGATTGTTGTGATGGTTATTTATTAGGAATTCACATGTGTTATTGTTTATTACTTTGTGTATTTCCTTTATTAGTGAGAGGTTTAGAAGGTGATCAAATTGCAGCATGTTGAGTTTTTTGAATAAAGGTGGTGTATGACAATAAAAATCTCTGCTGCCACTGAGTAGTCTTATGATTCGTTTTAGCATTGTTATGATTTGATGTGTGTTAGTTTTGGTTGTTGTTCCATATACAGGTAGGCAGTACAGTAAGTGGGGGTGAATGTGTGCAAAATATATTTTTCGTAGAACATTCAGTGGAATGGATTTAGCTAATTTAACAAGGATGTACATATACTTTGCGAGTTTATTTACTAATGTGTTTATGTGTTCTTTAAATGTCAGCTTGTCATCTACTATGACTCCCAGGATTTTAGCGGTATTTGACCGGGTTAGCTCAATATCATTTAGTTTGATTTTAAAATTATCTCCAACGTTTTTATTGCTTATTATAATGTAAGAGGTTTTTTGTATGTTTAATGATAGTTTATTTGCGTCGATCCATCTCATGATGTTTGTTAAAGAGGTTTCAACTTTTTTGGATAGTGTTTCGGGGTTTTTGTCATTGATCAATATAGATATATCATCTGCGAACGATACTGAGAAAGAGTTGTGTGAGTTTATTAAGTCGTTTGTATATATTGAAAACAGAAGTGGTGCAAGTATGGAACCCTGTGGAACGCCAGTTTTTATTTGTTGTGTGTTAGAAAGTATATCATCTAGCTTTACGAATTGTTGTCTACCTTTGAGGTAGGTTTCAAACCACTGCAAGTTTAGGCCATCGAAACCCAGTCTTTTTAGTTTAGTTAATAAGATATCGTGGTCTATTGTGTCAAACGCTTTGGTGAAGTCTAGTAGCAGAAGGGCGGAGGAGTCTTTATTTTCTAAATTTTTGTAAAGTTTTTCGGTCAGACAGATGAGTGCGTCCGAGGTTGAACGGCCTTTTCTGAAGCCGAACTGGAAATCGCTAAGTAGTGAATTAGAATTAAGATATTCAGTCAGCTGCTCAAATATTATTTTTTCGAATATTTTGCTAATCGTGTGAGTAATGGAAATTGGTCTATAGTTCTTAGGGAGGGAGGGATCATCTTTCTTAAAAATGGGAGTCACACGGGAAATTTTGAGGGTAGAGGGGAAAGTGCCGGAGAGGATTGAAACATTGAATAAGTGAGCTAGTGGTGCGGAAATGATGTCAGCCATAATAATAATAATAATAATAATAATTAATAATAATAATAATAATAATAATAATAATAATAATAATAATAATAATAATAAATAATAATTAATAATAAGAATTAATAATAGCAAAAATAAAAATAAAAAAAAAAAAAAAAAAAAAAAAAAAAAAAATCATAATAATAAATAATAATAATAATAATAATAATAATAATAATAATAATAATAATAATAATAATAATAATAATAATAATAATAATAATAATAATAATAATAATAATAATAATAATAATAATAATAATAATAATAATAATAAAATAATAATAATAATATTAACAAAAATAAATTTTAATAAAAGTTTAAATGATAAATAATTATGAAAAGAATGAAAGTAGTAAAATAATAATAATAATAATAATAATAATAATAATAATAATAATAATAATAAATAATATATAATAATAATAATAATAATAATAATTATAATAATAATTTTAATAATAATAATTTTAATAATAATAATAATTTTAATAATAATAATAAACAATAATAATAAATAATAATATAATAATAATAATAATAATAGTAATAATAATAAAAATAATAATAATTATAATAAGTAAAATTTCTGTTAAGTTTTTGTGAAAGGAAATAAATGCGGACGTGAAGATTACTTTCCAAGTTTATCGGTCTCTCTGGAGCCAATTTATCAAAGGGGAAAAAAGGGGAAACGAGAAAGAGGGAAAAAAAGAAAGGAAAAAAAAAGACTTAAAAAATAGATAAAGGGTAAAAAGGAAATATATAATTTTTTTAAATTATGATAACTAAAATTAGCGTGCTGAATGTGGAGTTGTTGGAGGAGAGGAAAAATTTATGATTACTATAAGGCAAGGCTGACCAAGCACCGCATTTTTCCTTATCTTTCGGCATGCAAAGCTTACACCTCCCACTACCCACTCCCACACCTCCCACCACCCACTCTCACACCTCCCACCACCCACTCCCACACCTCCCACCCCCTGAAGGTCATGCATCACTATCGCACTGCACTCTCCCAAAAGGGAAAACAATGCGCTAACATTAT
>SEYY01015320.1:57500-67500 GCA_009176605.1 Armadillidium nasatum | reverse complement strand
TAAAAATCAAAAAATTTAAACAATAAATTTAAAAAAAATAAAAAATAAATAAAAAATAATATACGAAAGCGTATAATTAAATAATTAAACGCATATGCGTAAATGTCTGCGAAGAGGTATGAGCCTCCCTTAGAGGAATACAGGGAGCTTATCCGCATAAGAGTTTAGCCCCATACTCGTTAATTAAGACGCGTAAAGCAGCCTGCCTCTCTCGACACACCATCAAATACCCGCGTCAGGAGGGCCTACCTGTTCATACTTTGTGAAATATACGATCCCGTAAAATGCAGAGCTTGTTTAATAAACACCTCATTCATCTTATTGAATACATTATAGATGTATTTATTTTTATTACTAATTCTTCTCCAATCTTTATTACTCTCTTCCCTCAATCTTTATTATTATTATTATTATTGTTATTATTATTATTATTATTATTATTATTATTATTATTATTATTATTATTATTATTATTATTGTTATTATTATTATTATTATTATTATTATTATTATTATTATTATTATTATTATTATTATTATTATTATTATTATTATTATTATTATTAAAAAGAAGTTGGGAAAACAGATAAAGGGAGTGTGTTCCAGATTTTACTAGTAGCGTACTTGCAACTGGGGCCTAAAAAAATTACTAAAGCGCCAAAGACACCCAACTTTTAAGAAGCTTGTTTAGAAATAGAAGTAATATGATCCTTCCAAGAGAGATCACGAGAGAAAGAAACACAGAGAATACAAAAAGCAGATGAAGGCTTGAGCTCTGTATTTTCGGAGAAGATGTCATAATTGAGTGGAATATTGAGTTAAGTAGAGAGAGGAGGAACCGAGTTTTTGATGCATTGAAAACAACCAATTTGAAATTTTAGAAAGATCAGAGGTTAATAGCTCCAAGGCCACCATTCTATTATCAGTTAACTGAAATGAGTAATGAAGGGTGGAGTCATCGGCATGTGAGTAGATAGGTGATGAAGTAATAGAGAGAAGGTCATTAATAAAAAAAGAAAAAGTGATAGGGATAGGACATAACCTTGAGGAACACCACTATTAATAGTTTTAAGGGATGAACGATGTCCGTCTACAACAGCAGCTATAGAACGACTGGAAAGAAAAACGGAGAGAAAATTACAGAGAGAAGGATATATTTCGAAAGAGGGAAGTTTAGACATCAAAGCTTTGTGCCAGACTGTCAAAAGCTTTCGAGACAGCAAAAGATTCACCGAAATGACGAAGAGCGCAAGACCAAGAGTCAGAGAAAAGGGAAAGAAGATCGCAAGTGTAGCGATTTTTAAGAAAGCTATGCTGGCTATCGGATAAGATTTGAGGAATTGAGATGTTTCCAAATCTTTCTGTTAAGGATAAATTCGAAAACTTTAGAAAGAACTGAGGTTAATGATATGGGAAGGTAGTTGGAGGGTTGAGAGGGATCTCCATTCTTTGGCACAGGCTGAATGAGCGCATGTTTCCAATAAGAAGGGAAGGTTGAAATAGAAATACAGAGACGAAATAGTTTACCAAGGCAGGGTGTAAATTATATGCACAATTTTTAGAACCAAAGGAGAGATAACGTTGTGATAGTACGTTTTCTTAGTCAATCTCAGAGAGAACAAAAAAGACATCTATAGAAGAAATTACAATTTTAGGCATAAATGAGTTTGGGGAGGGGGGTTGAAGGAGGTGGCATAGCCCCGAAAATATCTAAAGTTGAATTAGATGCAAAAGTTTGTGATAGGAGTTCCGCTTTAGAAGACTAAACGTCAGTTGTGCCGTCAGCAAAATCTAGAGGAAGAAAAGGGGAAGAAGTGAAGTTAGAGTAAACTTTTTTGCAGAATACTAGAAATGGGATGAAGAAGAGTAACCAGAGAGAATTTTGCTTTTTTCTATGGAGAAAAGAGTTTTCGTGCTGCAAAGGACAGATTTTGAAAGATTCCTGGATGGAATATAAGTTGCGTGAAGACAGCGTCACTGGGGCAAATAGCACGAGAGCAAGTAGAGTTAAACCAAACTTTGTTAGGTTTAGTAGAAGGGAAAGAATATGGAATGTACGCATCCATGCCAAAGAGAATCACCACGGTGACGTGTTCAACAAATTTCGAGGGACCCCTCCCACAGAAGCAATAATCATTCCACGGGAAATCAAAGAAGTACTACCGCATTTCCGATCAGCTTGTGGAACGGAAATACCACAAACGTTTCTTCTCACTAGGAGGAGTTCTTTCTTGGGGAAGACTTGAAAAAACCGAAGAGAATACAGAGATAAGAAAATGATCTAAGGAGTCCAGAGGTGGATAGAGTCTGACAGTATAAGGAGAAAAGTAGAAGTTAGCAAAAGGTCTAGAATGTTGACAATCAAAGATACGAGTAGGGAACTGTACCAACTGCTCAAGGTCGTTTTGGATATCGAAATGGAAGTTACGTTCACCGGTTGTATTATGGGAGCTATTATGGTGGTAGTGAACATTGAAATCACATAATATGATGATTTCTGATATGGAGAAGAATAGAGAAATTTTTCTATTTTGGAGTTTAGACGGTCGAAGAATTTAGGATAGTCAGTAGAATTAGGGCATAAATAAACAGAACAAATGAATACATATATTTATATATATATATATATATATATATATATATATATATATATATATAATATATATATATATATATATATATATATATATATATATATATATATATATATATATATATATATATATAATAAAATGGTAATATTTAGTACGGAAACAATTGGTAAATGCGTGTGGTTCTCTTGTGGGAATAACGCTTAAGCCTTTTGAGACTTCTGAGAGATATTACAATGCCTGTTTCGACCTGTCTATTATAGAAAGTAAAGGGTTTCAAATTTCACCTCTTGTTTTGTTTTACATTTTGATAATATATATATATATATATATATATATATATATATATATATATATATATATATATATATATATATATTATATATATATATATATATATATATATATATATATATATATATATATATATATATATATATATATATATATATATATATATATATATATATATATATATATATATATATATATATATATATATATATATATATATATATATATATATATATATATATATATATATATATATATATATATATATATATATATATATATATATATATATATATATATATATATATATATATATATATATATATATATATATATATATATAAATATAATAATAATAATAATAATAATAATAATAATAATAATAATAATAATAATAATTTAATCGATATTCTTTCTTCTTTCTTAGATGTCTACCAGAGCAAGAACTGAAGTATTATTTACTGCCCAGATGGATCCGAACATCACATGATGCAAAATTTCAACCATGTTGCAAGCATTCAAAAAGTTTTATTTTCTACCAGGAGGAGCCAAAAAAATATATTATCCGACAAAATGCCTGAATATGTGCCTGGATGCCATTCAAAATCCCTGGGAGAGATCCGTCGAGATTCTGCTATGAGGACGATGAAAAATCTTCAAGGAATAAGACCTGCTGGTGAAGTGCAAGTCTTAGAAAACAGAGTTCCTGAGATTGAAGGAGACGATCTTTTGCTAGTCCAAAGTGAATGAGATGATGGACTTTTCTGATTTGCAGGTCTATGAGACTGAAAAAATTCATTAGGGCATTAGCTTTTTTTAGAGATGAAACGTGAAGGTTCAAAGTTCTGCAGCATGGATTCTGTCGACTTTTCAAGAATTATGAATAGCAGAAGGCCAGGAAGGAACATGAAGCTGCATAAGAAATAAGCTTTATGATTAAAACTTCTCCATGAATTGCAGGAATTCTGAAGTTTTTCTATCTTCCTCCTAGGGAGGTACCAAGTGCAAGAATTACCCATGAACCTACTAATCTCAAAAAAAAAGTGAATGCCATCTACGGTCGGATAATTTATCATATCGAGATTCAGCTATGACGTACGCTGCAAAGGCTAAATCAATGGATCAAGACAGATAAAATATGCATTTACGTCATTTATGTTTACCGCATACGTAAGACTCACGGAAAGATGAATGCCGAAGGTTATTGGGCAAGATAATTTCCCCATGGTTACTTGATATATAGATATATTGTTTTCCTGGAAAAATAATATATTTAAACTCCGAACGGACATTGAACGATGGAAAGAGTTTTTGACCAACTCGCTGCTCTTGTCTCTGGCTACAGCAAGTAGAAGTTTCTCTGTGTTCCAAAGGTTATAGTCAGAACCTGCTAAAAGATAGGTTAAGTCTGTTCGTACTTACAGGGGAACTCTGGAAGAAGACTTGTATTCGACATAGCAGAATGTTCTAGAGCACCGGGATACAAATTGTGGCTCAAATGATGATTGAGAAAGGTCTTGACAGAGAGTTTATGAACTTTAATTGTCGGAATCACATTTATGAAGTCATCCGCAGCGAAATTTTCAAGCTTGCGTATGGCTCTTAAAGTAGTCCTGATAAGGTCGCTAATTTGAATCAACTTGCATCGGGAAAACAACTCAAGCGACTATAAGGAAAGATCTTCGGAAATCTTGCCTCGAGGCACCTAGCAGAGTTCGCGACAAGAAAACCACGACCTTCTTTCACGCATTCAACCTGGACTCGAAGTTCCTGAAGAAACAGTTTTTGAATGACCTAAAGTAGAGAGTTTCACACAAGCAGCAACAAATGTTGCCAGTATATATATATATATATATATATATATATATATATATATATATATATATATATATATATATATATATATATATATATATATATATATATATATATATATATATATATATATATATATATATACACGGTTGCAGCAATAAATACTTTTCTGCAGCCGACACCACCCTGCATCATGCAGAGTATATATATATATATATATATATATATATATATATATATATATATATATATATATATATATATATATATATATATATATATATATATATATATATATATATATATAATATATATATATATATATATTACTCTTTCACAAATAGTTAATTTTGTTTGTTTGTAGATTACTCTTAACTTAAAGTTTCAAGATATTCACTTAGAAGTAGAAAGTTGAGAGAAGTTGAGAAGTTCGTTCATTTTAAAGTCGAAGTTAATGAAAGTTTTGGACAACTGCCGTTATGAGATAATTAAGCTGATAATTTGTTTGGCTAAATTTTAAGCTCAGTCGCTAAGTATAATGATCAAGAAGTGGCTTGTACGACCATACACAAACATTACATATATTGTTATTTTATATATATATATTATATATATATATTATATATATATATATATATATATATATATATATATATATATATAATATATATTATATATATATATATATATATATATATATATTATATATATATAGTAGTATAACTAGCAAACAAACTGTTTCTAGCAAACTTAATAAGGAGGATAAAACAAGAAGGTGAGAATACATCTTATCATTTATTCTATGAAGAACGTTTCGAGCTGACTGGGACCATTATCAAGTCTGAAATAATAAAATTTAACACTAAAATTGATGCTGTTTATTAATTCATTTTAGAATTTACTTGAACGAACTAATTAAAAATATAGAATAAACCTTTAAAATAATATCAATAATTTAATAAATAATAATAATAATAATAATAATAATAATAATAATAATAATAATAAAAATAATGATAAATATAAGGATAAAAATAATAAAAACAATAATAATAAAAATAATAATAATAAAAGTAATAATAATAATAATAATAATAATTAATAAATAATAATAATAATAATAATAATAATAATAATAATAATAATAATAATAATAATAATAATAATAATAATAATAATAAATAATATAAACAAACAATCATGACAAAAATAAAATAAGAATACTAAAATAATGATAATAAAATAAAAATAATAATAATAAAAATAATATAAATAAATAAAAATAAATAAAAAAAATAAAAATAATAATAACAATAATAATAAAAATAATAATAATAAAAATAATATAAATAAATAAAAATAAATAAAAAAAATAAAAATAATAATAACAATAATAATAATAATAATAATAATAATAATAAAAATAAAAATAAAAATAAAAATAAAAATAAATATAAAAATAATAATAATAATAATAATAATAACAAAAATTATAATTATAATAAATACTAAACCAAATGAAAATTAAAACCAATTAAAATTCTGAAATTGCACAAATAAAAACTAACAATGAGAAAACTAATGCCAAAAATCAAAGTAAAACAAGACAGTCAAAGAAGACATTTGAGGGAGGCAAAATAACAAAGCTATTGTTGATTGATAAAAGAATTATTTTGTTGAATATCTACTGGAAAATATTTAAATAATGGTAAAGGTGTAGATTGTTTCTGAGTTTCGATTGTTAGAAAATATCGATAATCGAAAATATCGAAGAGGCCTAACCTAAACAAGAACGTTGCCGGAAAATAGAGGGCTACGGCCCTATTACACCACATATACATACAATTATTATTACTTACTTTCCTAGCGAACCTAATTCGACTTATCATAACCTGAACTACCGAAGTTGCCGTAAAAGAGGCCTAACCTAACAAAACGTAAAAGAACCACAAGAACGTTGGCGGACATACAAGCCTAGGGCCGTATTACAACAATAAATAAAATATTATATATATTATATATATATATATATATATATATATATATATATATATATATATATATATAATATATAATATATATATATATATATATATATATATATATATATATTAATATATATATATATATATATATATATATAGTGTCATAGTTACCCAAAATATAAAATAACGTTTTCTTTAATCAAAAAATATTTTAAAGCGTTAACTTGTGAAATTGTGAATATTGTTTTTAATAAGAAAAAGACTGGTAAAACTAGTGATAAATAAAAACCAGAGTTTCTTTTTGTGATAAAAGTAATTATAATAAATATATAAAAATATAAAATATTAATTAAAAAAATAAAACATATCAAATATAGTGTAAATTGTAAATTATTACCATAACAATTTCTTAATTCATTTTTGGCGCTCTTTTGTTATCTATTCTCCCGCCAAAATATTTTACCGCTAAATTTGAATTAAGATAAAACTATTGTGAGAAACTATTATAAAATGTATTTATTTTATGTTATAAAATATTGTATTTACAAATAAAAATGTTTATGTCATAATTTACAATTATAATGTACTTTTATGTGTAAAATATAAAATTATTATAAAATAATATTTTCTAATTTAAATAAATAAATTTTTGTATACTATTTAAATGTCAATTTGTAAAACTTTAAAAATCATAACTTTGTTAACCATTTTTGTTAAAAATAATTAATAAAGTGGAAAACTCTCTACTTTTCTTAAACCTTCCCAAATACTGAGATAATTTCAGAAGGTATAGAATTAGTAGTAACCTTTCACTTTATTCCGAGGAGCCAAAGAAGAATCCGCCTCTACAGCCAAGCTGCCCAAGAAGAAGACGTCCCAAGCAGAAGCCCTAAAAGAAGCAGTCCCAAGCAGAAGTCCAAAAGAAGCTGCCCTTAGAAGAAGAAGTTCCAACGCCTCTGCTACCAAAAAGGAAACCCAGTTTGGCAGCTCCTTTGCCCTCGACTGTGGTTCCCCCTTTGAAGTAGCCTTCCACCTGAGGCTACAGACGTTCCACGGGCCTGAAGAGAAGTGGTGGCTACCTACCAGTCGGCATTCCACAAGGGGACTTAGGAAACACCCAGCCTCCTGATCTATCCCCCTTCGCTACAACAAAGTGTAGTGACCTCCTGGACCATACATTGGTCACCACAGAGATAGTTAGGTCACTATATATATATATATATATATATATATATATATATATATATATATATATATATATATATATATATATATATATATATATATATATAATATATATATATATATATATATATATATATATATATATGGCTTAGGTGGAGATTGTTTCTGAGTTTCGATATTTTTTTATCGATATTTTTTATGTCGATTTTTTATTTTAATCGATATTTTTATACCTATAATTAGCCTAGGCTACTATGTCGTGCAAACGTTCTTGTGTACGTTAGGTCTCTTTTATGGCAAATTCTTGTGTAGGTTAGGCCTCTTTTTACGGCAATTTCGGTAGTTCAGGTTATGATAAGTCGAAATAGGTTCTGCTAGAAAAGTAAGTAGTAATTGTGTGTATATCTAGTAATAGTACCTCTGGCAACTCTCTTGTTTACGATAGGCTTCTCCGATATTTTCGATTTTCGATATTTTTTAACAATCGAAACTCAGAAACAATCTCCACCTTTACCATATATATATATATATATATATATATATATATATATATATATATATATATATATATATATATATATATATATATATATATATATATATATATATATATATATATATATATATTATATATATATATATATATATATATATATATATATATATATACAAATTATACTTATATTTCGAATATTCATATTTAAACAACAACAACAACGCACCACAATGATAGTCAAACGTAAACTAAAATTTGTTTAAAAAAATTATAGGTATAAAGGTATCGATTAAAATAAAATATCGACATAAAGAAATATCGATATAAAAAATATCGAAACGCAGAAACAATCTACACCAAAGCCTTAAATAATATCTAATTACGTTGAATATTTGTTGCTATCTACTAAATGTTTGTTTATTAATGTACATTGTCTTAAGGGTAAGTAATGACAGAGTTAGATGTGGATACTAAAATGTTTAAATGTTTAAAGGAAAGAGGAGCGGAGCAGGATAAAGAATGTTCCCTGACAGGAAAGAGTTCCTTCACGGACAGAGGATACATAGTCCTATGGGTAAAAATCAGTGCTCACATGGTTATATATATATATATATATATATATATATATATATATATATATATATATATATATATATATATATATATATATATTATATATATATATATATATATATATATATATATATATATATATATATATATATATATATATATATATATTTTAGAATTATTATTTATGGCTAATATTAATTGTCATGTTTCTTTAATTGTTGGAATTGTTGGTTGAATTCCTAGTCATTTAATATATCAGCTTTGAATTTTTTGAAATTATGACATGAAGGAAGACTACGCCTTTGAAAACGTTGTTTCAAAACAATTTTTTAAATACGCGTCAAGTAATGCGTACTAAATTTTCTCTCGCTCGACTTTTTGATTTTCTGAAGTGAAGATGTGTTTTGTTTTTGTTCCGCAAATAATTCGTTCAGCTTTCATAATTCGTACAACTGTGTTAACAAATTCCTTAAAGTGTTCAATTCTTTGTTAACTTCGTACTTTTCGTTACAAGATATTTATAGCTTTATGGAGATTTTAGTCACTTTTGATTTAAACCTTTAATTAATGGCGAAAGTTTAAGTAATAGTAGCCTTCGTATATATATATATATAATACCTTTCGACAAACATTATTTACCGGGTTAGTTTCGAAATCGCAATAAACCTGTTCTGTTTCTGGATTTTTCACTTAATTTGAAACCTAACCAAACTTGGAACTCTGGAGAGGAAATTAATAATTTTCAACATCAGGTAGAAGACGTCAAAATTTCTTCAAAATAAATCAAACACACTGGTAACATCTTAAATAAGGTATGTTTTCTACTATCGTTATTTTTCTCTGGAGCTCCGAGCTCATATTTAAATTTTAGTTACAAATAAATTCTCATTTTGAATTTCGTAACTTGCTATTCTGGGAGTTGTGAGTTGCTCTTCTAAGCTACTTGTCGTTTTCACCAACTGCAATCCCAATAATATATATATATATATATATATATATATATATATATATATATATATATATATATATATATATATATATATATATATATATATATATAT
>SEYY01015320.1:47500-52500 GCA_009176605.1 Armadillidium nasatum | reverse complement strand
ACATTAGAGGAGAAGATAACATCATGGCAAATGCCTTTTTCCGAATATCCTCGGCAAAAGTTGATGCCATCGATTTACCTTCTTCTTTCTTCAATCAACAAATGAATAAACCACCAATTTGCATTCACAGAAATCTGAAAGCACTATCTATACTCTAGATATTTCAACGTTGTCAACGAAAGGATCAATCTACAAGATTCAACTTCCAAATGAAATTACTGATGAAAAAAAATTCGCTTCAATATAATATATATATATATATATATATATATATATATATATATATATATATATATATATATATATATATATATATATATATAATATATATATATATATATATATATATATATATATATATATATATATATATATATATATATATATATATATATATATATATTTATACACACAAAACAGGTTAAGTGAAAACATCTAAATTCAATGCTTTTCAAATGTATCGGGGCACCAATGTGTTTAACAATAAAACGGTTTAAATTTAACGACGGCCAATATTAGCCACACTCATACGTACAAAAACAAGCATACGCACTCGGACAAATATTCAAGCAAACAAATAAACCGACAAACAAAATCTATTTCCATCTAGACCAGAATATCGGAAAAGTATAATGCTTTTATTGAAGGTATTGTGGCATGTTTTAAGACTCAAATGGCTTTCATCTAATTTAATATGCATGAATAAATGTAGCATGTAGGTGAGTGGCATTATATATATATATATATATATATATATATATATATATATTATATATATATATATATATATATATATATATATATATATATAATATATATATATATATATATATATTGGTGTTCTGGGGCGCCTCCAGAATTACTTCACGCCACCCCCCACCCCAGTTGCTTGTTCTGTATAGGGGTGTAGTTCGTCTCTTTATAGAGTATGCGTCGCACATCTGGGGTGGTTCCACTTATACAGCTCTCCTTGAGAAGGTGGAGTCTAGGGCTTTTCGTCTCATCAACTCTTGCTCCTACTCTCTCCAATCTCTTTCTTCCCGTCGAATTGTTGCGTCGCTCTCTCTTTACTATCGCTATTACAATGGTCATTGATCTTCTGACCTCTCTCTTTGCATACCTCTTCCATTGAGGAGGGCTCGTACGACTCGTCTTTCTACACAGTCTCATCCTTTCTCTATCCAACTCATTGACCCCAGACTTAACCGTTATGCTTAATCTTACATATACTCTACTGGTAAAGTCTGGAACACACTCCCTTTATCTGTTTTCCCAACTTCCTTTGACTTGCATACTTTCAAACTCCGTGTATCTGAATATGTCGGCACCATCGACCAGGATAGATTGTTCCCAACTCCGGTGGAATTTGGTAGGCCTCCGGCCTTTGCCCACAGGAGGAGATATATATATATATATATATATATATTATATATATATATATATATATATATATATATATATTATAATATATATATATATAATAATATATATATATATATATAATTGGGAGCATCCGATAGAGGAAACCCTCCCATACCCTTTGGCATATGGATGTCATGCAATACTCGTTACATTCAGGTGACCAATGGTTCGCCCTTTTCAAGCTTCATTTTCACCTTCTTCCTTCACAGGAGAGTTTATAGGTTTTTTTTCAGTAGAAACTTCTTTTCGTCACACCGCTCACACACACACACACACTATTGCACAATTCCTTCTCATTTTACAACAGTTTAATAAAATGACTTAAATAAAAGTAACCAAAAATCGATCATAGATGGCATTTAAAAGCAACCCCCTCAGGCACTTCTACATCAATTAGCACATAGTATTTGACGATTTCTGGTAGTGGGGTTGATTTCGTCACGAAATGGCAGGCAAAAGTTGGTACAAGGATTTTCTTTATTAATTTGTGAAATATTCGCAGTCATTATTCCAATTTATTTTTGCCTGAAACTATGTATTTAAACTTTCCGATAGCAAAACTTACTCTGCTCCATCTTACTGTCTCTATCTCTCTTTTTGAGGTACTTTTATCTCTGATTTAGTTCTATAAATATTCTGCACTATGGTTCAGATTCTCTCTCCAGTCTGCATCTAAATCCAACATTTCTGTATATCTGTCTCCTAACTCAACTGAATACCGTAAATTGTTTGACAAGTTATTTTCCAGAATATAACGTATTCTGTCGTCTTTCTTTTATCTGAAATCATTACTATTAGAGATTTCAGGTCTCATCAAGACATTGATTTTCCCCTAATTGTCAGTATTTAGCTGGTGAACTCGTCTACCATTTCTCTATTCAGAATAACCTCTGGTTGATGATGAAGTCTCCTACCAGTAACTCTGATCGTTTTGAAAATGATCACACAGAACGTAATCTCTTTCTACCTTTAATTCCTTCAGATTCTGTCAAATTCTTTACACCTCTGGTTTACTCCGATCACCTTAGTACCTTTGCATCCTGTTCTACCTCTCAAGCCTTACTCAAGAAAAAAAACAGCTTACGTAGTTGTTCTTGGAATTTCTGTTCTGTTAATTGGTCGGACTTTTTTCTTTTAATGATTGCCACTTAAGTCGGATGGGTTCTTCTAAGTGTGTGGATCACATAACCGAGGAGATTTTCCATGTTATGAAGGCGCACGTTTCACATTCTTTCTCCACAACTACAAGTAAAAAACGTGGGCTTAACTCTGCTTGTTGCCATGCTATTCGCCACTGTGACAATGCCTTCAGGAACTAATATGAATTTCAAACCCCAAAAACTCATGCAAACATACATTTCATTCCGCAATCTTGTAACATATATTATCTTGACAATAAAAAATTATTTTCTCCGTAGAAATTATTATAATCCTTCTGGTTTCTTTTCCTTACGTTCTACATGATATTTTGGAAAAAAATACAACCTCCAACCTACTAGAATCTTCCGATGGCATAAAAACCATTTTAATTTTACTTAAAGCTAAATTCTTTGCTTAAACCTTTGCCTCTTATTCATTCCTCTTTTGGCGATTTCGGAGCTATTCCTTTATTTTCGTTTTTCTCAAACTCATTTGACCATGAAATTTTAGAAGGAAACATGATGAGTACTACCAGATTGCAAGAGCAATCGCTTGGACGCTCATGGGAAAGTGTCATAACTTTGTATTAATGATTTTTTTGTTGATGTTGTTGTTCCCTTTCCACGTCAATTTAAAATGTAAAATAACTATGTGGTCTTCTTTCATATGCCACAAATCATTCCCTTGTATCTATAATAGTTTGTTAGCAATGTTGGAAAGACTATATGACCACTCTGTATAATATATATATTGGAGGACGTAGACCCGTTCGAAAAGAAGAGAGTACCCCTACTGAGCTTAACCCTCGGGGTGATAGGGTGGGCTATACTATTCCGTTTCACTCCGTTGCTCTTTGGTTCATTCCTTTTCGCGTTTCACCTTCTCAGAGGGTTTCTAGTATACCCCCTTGTTTCATATTGGAGTGTCTATGCTCCCACTTTTCCTTCCCCCATTCCCTTTAAATGTTTCCACAAATTTACAAGGGCTTATTAGTACATTACCTTAAAAAAAAGGAAATTGCGAAACTAAAGTCTGCATCGGAGATGCTTGGAGAGGCGGCATCCAAAGAATGCCCCCGTCCACACCTTTACCTGTCAACACTTCGGAATTGGTGGCTTCCGGTGAAAAAGTTGATTCCACCAAGACCTCTGTGCCGACTTGCCCTTGTGCACGATCTTTTTTTCATTAATTTCTGCAATATTCGCGGTCTCTTGTATAATTTCTACTTTGTCGAACCCCACCTCTCCTCTTCTAGACCTCATCTCTTGTTCTTAACTGAAACTCAAGTGTTTATTTCCTTTGACAGCAAACACTACTCTATTTCCTCCTACTGTCTCTATCTTCGATTTTCAGCCAAAGACGGATGTTGCGCATATGTGCTCAACGATGTTGTCTGTTCTCGTGTCTCTAATTTGGAGTCTTCTGAATTCTCTACTCTATGGCTTAAACTCTCTTGCAATTTTACAACTAAATTCATTTGTTCTTATCTCCTAACTCTACAGACTATAAAAATTATTCGACTGTCTTAACTCCAAATAGAACACATTCTTTTTTTTCTTTCTCCGAAATCATCATTTTAGGTGATTTCAATGCTCACCACCGCCAATAACTTTTATCTAGTTCTGATTCAGCTAGTGAACTCGCCTACCACTTTTCTATTGAACAACCTTGAGCATTTTGTGCATCTTTCAATCCGTATCCCAGACCTCCTTGGTGAAGAACCCAACATACTTGATCTTTTCCTAACTTCTTATCCTTCTCCTTACACTGTTAAACTCTTCCCAACTCTGGGTTCATTCGATCACCTTTTTATCTTTGTATATTCAAGTCTTCCGTGTATCGGGACATGTCTGTCTTCAATTTGACAAGGTTTCCGATTTTCTCCATAACACTGGAAGTCTTTTTTTTAGTAGGCTCTGGCTTTTACCGACCAGAGGTGATATAAAAATAATAAAAATAAATATATATAATATATATATATATATATATATATATATATATATATATATATATATATATATATATATATATATATATATATATATATATATATATATATATATATATATATATATATATATATATATTATATTGATAAAAAATAAAAAAAAATAAAAGATTTTTTTCCTTTTTTTACTTTCAAGCTTTTTTTTAATTAACTTCTGGACATATTGTACATAATATATACATTCATGAACATCAATATTTTCTTACACATCTGAAAGGCTTATACATATATATATATATATATATATATATATATATATATATATATATATATATATATATATATTATATATATATATATATATATATATAATATTATAATATATATATATATATATATATATATATATATATATATAATTTTACATATAATATAATATATATATATATATATATATATATATATATATATATATATATATATAATATTA
>SEYY01015320.1:32500-40000 GCA_009176605.1 Armadillidium nasatum | reverse complement strand
GAATCTTTTGCTGTCGCGCTGGACATATCGAAAGCTTTCGATAAACTTCTGGAATCTATCCTTCTCTCTGATTTCCTTTCTGGTCGTTCTATAGCAGCTGTTGTAGACGGCCACCGTTCATTTATAAATCTATTAATAGTGGTGTTCCTCAAGGATCTGTCCTATCCCCAACACTTTTTCTGCTTTTCATTAATGACTTCTCTCTATTACTTCATCTCCTATCCACTCCTATGCTGATGACTCCACCCTTCATTACTCTTTTCAATTTGAAAGGCGCCCCTCCCAACAACAGTTAATAGGAGGAGTAGCCTTGGAGCAACTGACCTCTGATTCTACTCGTATTTCAAATTGGGGCAGAGAAAACATGGTCGTTTTCAATGCCTCAAAAACTCAATTCCTCCATCTCTCTACTCGACACAATCTTCCACACAACTATGATATCTTCTTCGAAAACACACAACTCAAACCTTCATCTCTCCTTAATATTCTTAGTGTTTCTTTTTCTCGTGATCTTTCTTGGAAAGATCACATTACTTCTCTTTCTAAACAAGCTTCTAAGAGGTTGGGTGTTCTGAGGCGCCTTCAGAATTTCTTCACACCACCCCAGTTGCTTGCTCTTTATAGGGGTGTTGTTCGCCCCTGTATGGAGTACACCTCACACATCTGGGGTGGTTCCACTCATACAGCTCTCCTTGAAAAGGTGGAGTCTAGGGCTTTTCGTCTTATCAACTCTCCTGCTCTTACTAATTCTCTCCAATCTCTTTCTGCCCGTCGAATTGTTGCGTCACTCTCTCTATACTATCGCTATTACAACGGACACTGCTCTTCTGAACTCTCTCGTCGCATACCTCCTCCATTGAGAAGAGCTCGTGCGACACGTCTTTCTACACAGTCTCATCCTTTCTCTGTCCAACTCTCTGACCCCAGACTTAACCGCTATGCTCAATCTTACATGTACTCTACTGGTAAAGTCTGGAACACACTCCCTTCATCTATTTTCCCAATTTCCCATGACTTACACACCTTCAAACGCCGTGTTTCGAACATATCGGCCTTTAATTTGACCAGGATCCCGATTTTCTCCTTTCTCTGGTGGAAATTTGGTAAGTCTCTAGCTTTGACCACCAGAGGTAAAATATAAAATATAATAATATATATATATATATATATATATATATATATATATATATATATATATATATATATATATATATATATATATATATATATATATATATATATATATATATAATATTGTGTGTGTGTGTGTGAGAAGAATGTCTTAATTGTTTTCATACTTTCGATAGAGTCTTGCACAAAGCTTTAATTTTTAACTTCATTCTTTCAGTATCAATTCTTCTTTGAAATATTAATGATATTCTTTCCGTTCTCTCTGTGGTGAACGTTGTTTACAGACAATGTTCATCCTTTAAATCTATGAATTATAGTATTTCTCAAGTCTTTTTTTTGGGGGGGGGGGGGGACTGACATTCTATTAATCATTTCTTTATCTATCTATTCTTACTCCTACGACTTTACGATTCACAATTCCCTTCTTTCTGGAAGACGTCTCACCCAACAGCAAATAAATGACGATAGAACAACTGATATTTGGTCTTTCTGTTATTTCTAATTGAGGCAGATATAATGAAAAAATCATTGTCAATAAAACCACAACGTAAATCTTCATGCATTCTTTCTAATTTTTGTTTCCTTTTGTCTTGATCTTTGTGGGAAGGATTATATTCCTTATCTTATATTTAAAAAAAAAAAAAAAAAAAAAAAAAAAAAAAAAAAAAAAAAAAAAAAAAAAAAAAAAAAAAAAACTTCAAAGAAATTACGTTTTGATAATTTCTTAACATTACCCAAGTTGTGTGTATTTTTCTTTAACAGATCGCCACCACTCACAGACAGTCTTTTTCAAGGAGAGGGCACACACAAAGGGAGAAAACTCGCTTAAACACTCACCTAATGCACAACCCTCATGTGGGCTCATACGGAAGCCTTGAAGAGTGGAAGATTAAATGCAGGAGGAAAAATAGATGATGGTAAAGAGTTCCATAGAACTGAGGTGCTTACTCTTTACAGGGCTTTCGCTCTCACCTCGTCAAACATCAAAGGTGGTTAATCTCATAAAACCATCCTTGAAAAGGTGGACTATAGGGAATGTTTATTAACCATTCTATTCTAACTTTTCTCTTCAATATTTTTTTCTGTCCGTCGAACTGCTACATTTCAATCATTTTATTACTCAATTACATTGGATATTATTTTCCTTAAATTTCTAGCCCTATACCTCATACTTTTAAGAGGCTTTGCGAACCACATTGTTTCACAATTTCATCATTTTTGTTTGTTTCACAATTTCATCATTTTTGTGTACAGCACTCTGAATCCAGATTTAAACACTATACTCCACTCGTAAAGCCTAGAATTATTTTCCATTTTCTACTTTTTTTTTCATTGTCCCCACGTCATTTGACTTGGGCTACATTTTCAGACGGTGTGTATCGATACATATTGATATTTGATTACATTCTGTTTTGCCCTTAACCCTCCTCCTCTAATCTTCTCCTACCTTTACCCACGAGAGGACACGCACGCACGATATATATATATATATATATATATATATATATATATATATATATATATATATATATATATATATATATATATATATATATATATATATATATATATATATATATATATATATATATATATATATATATATATATATATCATTTGTTTTACATGAAGTATTTTCTTTACATTCTTCTGCTTCCATTGTATACAATCATTAACTATAAAAAAATATGAGTTATTATATATTCTATTTCCATGCAAATAGTCATGCTTAGAAGCTGTTTGCCTTCTGTAATTAGTGGGTGTAAAACACATAAGTTTGATGTATCAAATAATTTGTTTCAATGATAAAAAGCGTCGAGCTTGCATTTATGTCATCACTTGTTCTTTAATGTGTTAATTTGACCTTTGAAAGGTCAAAGTAAAAATTTAAATTAAAATTAATATTGTGAGTTTCTTTATTTGTTTGAAATGAGACTTAAATAATCTTATTTCTAATATGTTGAATGCTAGTTTTATATTTCGTTCCCACTAGGTATTAAGAAAGAAATTACTTGAAGTAAATTACGCATTTTTATAAGCGCATTTTAAGCATTTGCGGCATTTCAGGATTAATGCTTTTGTATTTGTTGTCTGTTATGAGATTTTTTCTTATTTGCGAATTACTAGGTTTTAAAATGCTTAACTATATATATATATATATATATATATATATATATATATATATATATATATATATATATATATATATATATATATATATATATATATATATATATATATATATATATATATATATATATATATATATATATATATATATATATATATATATATATATATATATATATATATATATATATATATATATATATATATATATATATATATATATATATATATATATATATATATATATATATATATATATATATATATATATATATATATATATATATATATATATATATATATATATATATTATATATATATATATATATATATATATATATATATATATATATATATATATATATATATATATATATATATATATATATATATATATATATATATATATATATATATATATATATTATAATATTATAATATATATATATATATATATTTAAAATATATATATATATATATATATATATATATATATATATATATATATATATATATATATATATATATATATATATATATATATATATATATATATATATATATATATATATATAAACAAAGTCTTGAAAAGTTTTCTTTATCTCACAATGTATAAGGGAAAAGTTAGTTCTTTCACTCTTCATTTCTGGCTAAAGTGAAATACTATTAAAAAAAAAAAAAAAAAAAAAAAAAAAAAATGGGAGGAAAAAAATGTAATGGATTGAAAAAAAGATAAAATAAGAATGGAAGAAGAAGAAGAGTAAAATGCTTAAAAAAAAAAAAAAAAAAAAAAAAATTATGAAGAATATATATATATATATATAATATATATATATATATATATATATATATATATATATATATATATATATATATATATATATATATATATATATATATATATATATATATATATATATATATATATATATATATATATATATATATATATATATATATATATATATATATGTAAAACCTGGGCACTTAACACTAAGGTAAATAAGGAAATGCAATCATGTGAATTAAAAGTGGCGATACTGATAATGGGAATAACAAGAGTGGACAGAGTGCAGAACGATGACATGAAGGCGGAGGTGAGTTTTTGAAGTGATAAGAGTTGTGGTGATTTGGGCATTGAAATAGGATTGACAGCAATAGATACGCAAGAAAACATTATGAATGGAGACTAGTAAAAGGAAGGTTGGTTGTTGACCGATGATTAGATGGAAGGGTGTTATTGAGGGAGAGGTGGAGAGGAGGAGGAGAATCATGGCTGAGATAGAAGAGATTGGATCGTATAATGATCGACAGTGGTGAAGAGATTTTATCTGAAACAGCTGACAGGCGTTTGCGCCTACACGAGGATGGTAAGAAAGGTGATATATATATATATATATATATATATATATATATATATATATATATATATATATATATATATAATATATATATATATATATATATATATATATATATATATATATATATATATATATATATATATATATATATATATATATATATATATATATATATATATATATATTACCTTAAAATAAAAGGTAAAAATAAAATATCAATTTGATAGCGAAAAAATAAATAAATAAAATATATTTACTTTTTCCAAGCTCAATGTGAAAAAAAAAATCTAAAATATTTAAATATAACTCATAAATCCTAAATACAATTCTCCCTTTGTATAAAACTCTAACATCAAGAAAAAATAATAATTCTGGATTGACTAACTATTATAAATGAATTTCTAATAGAGTTCTCTCCCTAGAAATAGAGTTTTGAGCTGATTAACTATTTAATATATGAATTTTAAATAGAATTCTCTCCCTAAGAAGAGTTCTGGATTGATTAACTATTATAAATGAATTTCCAATAGAATTTTCTCCCTAGGAATAGAATTTTGGATTGATTAACTATTATAAATGAATTTCCAATAGAGTTCTGGATTGATTAACTTTTATAAATGAATTTCCAATAGAGTTCTGAATTGACTGACTATTATAAATGAATTTCCAATAGTTCCCTCCCAAAGAATAGAATCCCTAACCTTCACCCGACAAGCTCAATTCTCTTATCACTTTCACTAACGTATAATATTTTGCCTTCTTATTTCTAAGAAACTTTTACTTAAAACTTTTGCTTTTAAATAAATGCAAATTAAAGGCCTCATAAGTTGTCATAGTTAGTATGTAAATGATATAAATTTAAAGTTTTTGGCAGTTTTGAGATTACTTTAAGTATCTTTATTACTTAGACTTATCTCAAAATATAACAAACTTTACTCACACACACACACACACACACACACACTATATATATATATATATATATATATATATATATATATATATATATATATATATATATATATATATATATATATATATATATATATATATATATATATATATATATATATATATATATATATATATATATATATATATTATATATATATATATATATATATATATATAATATATATATATATATATATATATATATATATATATATATATATATATATATATATATATATATATATATATATATATATATATATATATATATATATATATATATATATATATATATATATATATATATATATATATATATATATATATATATATATATATATATATATATATATATATATATATATATATATATATATATATATATATATATATATATATATATATATATATATATATATATATATATATATATATATATATATATATATATATTATATATGATATATATATATATATATATATATATATATATATATATATATATATATATATATATATATATATATATATATATTAATATATATATATATATATATATATATAATATATATATATATATATATTAGTATATGGTATATTATATATATATATATATATATATATATATATATATATATATATATATATATATATATATATATATATATATATATATATATATATATATATATATATATATATATATATATATATATATATATATATATATATATATATATATATATATATATATATATATATATATATATATATATATATATATATATATATATATATATATATATATATATATATATATATATATATATATATATATATATATATATATATATATATATATATATATATATATATATATATATATATATATATATATATATATATATATATATATATATATATATATATATATATATATATATATATATATATATATATATATATATATATATATATATATATAAATAATAATATATAATATATAAAAATATATATATATATATATATAATATTATATATATATATATATATATATATATATATATATATATATATATATATATATATATATATATATATATATATATATATATATATATATATATATATATATATATATATATATATATTCTCCTGTGATGGCCAAAGGCCGGAGGCCTACCTAATTCCACCGGAGTTGGGAAAAATTCTATCACTGCCGAAGGAGGCCGACATTCCCAGATACACGGCGTTTGAAAGTATGAAAGTCAAAGGAAGTTGGGAAAACAGATAAATGGAGTGTGTTCCAGACTTTACCAGTAAAGTATATGTAAGATTGAGCATAACGGTTAAGTCTGGGGTCGGAGAGTTGGACAGAGAAAGGATGAGACTGTGTAATGAGACGTGTGGCTCAAGCTCTTTTCAATGGAGGAGGTTGCGACGAGAGAGTTCAGATCAGTGTCCGTTTTAATAGCGATAGTATTGAGAGAGTGACGCAACAATTTGACGGGCTGAAAGAGATTGGAGGGAGTAAGAGCAGGAGAGTTGATGAGGTGAAAAGCTCTAGACTCCACCTTCTCAAGCAGAGCTGTATGAGTAGAGCAACCCCAGATGTGTGAACAACACCCCTATAGAGAGCAAGCAACTGGGCGTCGTGAAGAAATTTTGAAGGCGCCTCAGAACACCCAACCTCTTAGAAGCTTGTTTAGAAAGAGAAGTAATGTGATCTTTCCAAGAAAGATCATGAGAAAAAGATACACTGAGAATATTAACAACAGATGTAGGTTTGAGTTGCGTGTTTTTGAAGAAGATATCATAGTTGTGTGGAAGATTGTGTCGAGTGGAGAGATGGAGGAACTGAGTTTTTGAGGCATTGAAAATGACCATGTTTTCTCTGCCCCAATTTGAAATACGTGAAAA
>SEYY01015320.1:22500-27500 GCA_009176605.1 Armadillidium nasatum | reverse complement strand
ATATATATATATATATATATATAATATATATATATATATATATATATATATATATATATATATATATATATATATATATATATATATATATATATATATATATATATATATATATATATATATATATATATATATATATATATATATATATATATATATATATATATATATATATATATATAATATATATATATATATATATATATATATATATATATATATATATATATATATATATATATATATATATATATATATATATAATTATAATATAATATATATTATTCTTAATGAACGTTTATAGGACAAAACTTGTGCTCCCCACATCCCCCAAATTGAAGATTTACCCCAAGATCCCATATTTGGGCCCTCTGTCTACCACTCTTAATGCCGACCTTCGTAAGATCTTGACTAGTTTTTTTCCCCTCATTGTGATTTTCATCTTATTCCAGATAACTCTTCAACTATAGGCTCTTATTTTAAATTCAGAGAGTCTCTCCCTTTATTACACAGGTCCTCTGTCGTATATGTTTTTAAATGTGCTGGCTTCAATGCCAACTACATAGTCCAGACTGGTCTACAACTCCATGTCAGGGTTTGTAAACATTTGGGGCTATCGTACAGGACTAGGAGACCCATAGCGAGTCCTGAACAATCTGCTATACGGTATCATTCCTGTACCACTAGTTACTCTGCCTCTATTCGTGATTTTCAAGTACTTTGCTCTGCTTCTTGATAGGAGAATCCTTGAATCACTGTACATAAAGAAACTCTCTCCTCCCCTTAATGGCAATGTCCCGTCAGCTATTATCCATATCTTGTGACTATTTTGTCTTTCTTGTGATAGGTTTTTGTTTCTGGTTAGTTCTTTTGATGTTTTGTTTTATTTAGTATTTTTTTGTTTTGTTTTTATTTGTAGTTTTATTTTTAACTCTCTTTTTTTTGTTTCTTACGGTCTCTCAATATTTGTTATCAGCATTATCTTTATCATCATTGTCATTATTACTATTATTTTTATTATTTTTTTTTATCATTTTTTTTATTATTATTCTTATTGTTTTCATTATTACTATTACTACGTTCATTTTTATTTTTATCCTCTCTTTCACTTTCATTTTCATTCTCATCTTCATTTCCATTTTTTTCATTTTTAACTTTCGTTTTCGCCCTCATTTCAATTTTTACTTACATTTCTACTTTCAGCTCTATTCTCATTTTCTTTTTCTCTTTCATTCCTACCTTCATCTTTACTTTAATTTTCATTTCTACTTCCACTTTCATTTTCACTTTCATTTTTACGTTTATTTTCATTTTTTTTTTTTTTTTTTTTTTTTTTTTTTTTTTTTTTTTTTTTTTTTTTTTTTTTTTTTTTTTTTTTTTTTTTTTTTTTTTTTTTTTTTTATTTTATTTTTTGCGTTTTTGTCATTTTTAAAATCTTTATTTATTTTATTATGGTTGTTTTTCTTATTATTATTGTTTCGTTTATTATTTTTGGTTTTATTTTTATAATTATTATTGATGCCAGTCTTATTATTTTTATTATTTGTTTTTGTTATTATTATTGTCATTGATATCATTATTTTTTTGATATTATTATTATTATTATTATTATTATTATTATTATTATTATTATTATTATTATTATTATTTGTTTGTTTTTTTATCTTTTATTATCGGTATTGTTTTTTATTTGTTCATTTCTAATTTTAATTATTTTATCTTACGTTTAGTTTTATTCTGCTAATTATATGTATGTGGGTTTGTTTTCTATATTTGTTTTTTCTCATCAAGCAACCAACCTTTTAAAAAGTTTCCTGTCACTTAATTCCTGTGATTTTCAGTCTGTTCTGACGTTAAGATGTTCTCATGAGTTGTGGTGTCTTTTCATTTAGTACTTTTGTAAAAATTTTCAGTATTTTAATTTTTATGCATTAAATTTTTTTGTTTTGTTTTTAATTTCATTTTAGCTGAAGATGAATCCTTGTGATTCGAAACGTCCATATAAAATATGTATATCTTGGCGGTGCCCTTATTTTTCATCATTATATATATATATATATATATATATATATATATATATATATATATATATATATATATATATATATATATATATATATATATATATATATATATAATGTCTCCTCCGGTGAGCAAAGGCCGGAGGTCTACCAAATTCCACCGGAGTTGGAAAAATCCTATCCTGACCGAAGGAGGCCAACATTTCAGATACCCGGCGTTTGAAAGTATGCAAGTCAAAGGAAGTTGGGAAAACAGATCAAGGGAGTGTGTTCCAAATTTTACCAGTACAGTATTTGTAAGACAGCATAGCGGTTAAGTCTGGGGTCTGAGAGTTGGACAGAGAAAGGATGAGACTATGTAGAAATACGAGTCGCACGAGCCTTTCTCAATGGAGGAGGTATGCAACGAGAGAGTTCAGAAGAGCAGTGTCCATTGTAATAGCGATAGTAAAGAGAGAGTGACGCAACAATTCGACGAGCAGAAAGAGATTGGAGAGAGTTAGTAAGAGCAGGAGAGTTGATAAGACGAAAAGCTCTAGACTCCAATTTCTCAAGGATAGCTGTATGAGTGGAACCACCCCAGACGTGTGAAGCATACTCCATACAGGGACGGACAACACCCCTATACAGAGCAAGCAACTGGGGTGGAGTGAAGTAATTCTTGAGGCGCCTCAGAACACCCAACCCCTTAGAAGCGTGTTTAGAAAGAGAAGTAATGTGATCTTTCCAAGAAAGATCACGAGAAAAGGATACTCCAAGAATATTAAGAACAGATGAAGGTTTGAGGTGTGTGTTTTAGAAGAAGACATATATATATATATATATATATATATATATATATATATATATATATATATATATATATATATATATATATATATATATATATATATATATATATATATATATATATATATATAAAACTCTAATCCTTTTTATCTTCTCTTTACCCCCACCATTTTAGCGTACAGTTCACGATATAGCTCTTCTCTGCTCTTCTTTACACTTTCCACAGAAGAGAATCTGTTGACCTTTTCTCTTTAACTCGATACTCGTTAAGCTTAAAAATAACTTCCCTTTTTCGAGTGAGACACTGATTGATATGGAATTGTTGGTCTATTTTTATAACTCTGGTTTTCAGTTGTTTGTGCATATATTTATATGTAATTTTTTAATATTAAATTTTGTATTTCTTGAAATTGTGTATAATAATTTATTCATTTTTGTTTTTAAATTACTTTTTTTTTTTTTTTTTTTTTTCCAAATTATACAGTTAGTCACAGTCAAGGTTGACATTTAAGTGCTACTCTATCCTTTATACCATTTCCTCTGTTTTAAGGCCAAAAATCCTTCAAGAGTTGCGTACTTTCATTAAAAGGAAGTGCGCTGACACCTTGCTCGATTCTGGCACCCACCCTCCTATTACTTCTAATCTCAGGTGTCCCATATATATACCTGTGATTACTCATGGTCGGCTGTGTGAGATCCTGAAATCTATGAACGTCAGGAAGGTCGATGGCCAGAATAGCATTCTCTCTCTTGTTCTGAGGGAGTGTGCTTCAGAGTTAGCGCCTGTCCTCTTTCAGCTCTACTCTCTATACATTAATGCTAAAACTTTTCCTCATTGTTGGAAGAGCATATATGTTCGGCCGATCCCCAAAAAGGTAGCCGCTCTAAGTCATCCAACTATCAAACTATAGCTCTCATTTGTGTTCTGTCTAAAATTTTTGAAACTCTGAACTCTCATTTCCTGGATCATTGGAAGTCTCACTATCTTCTCTCAGATCATCAGTATGACTTTCGACGCTCGAGGTTTACTGGTGATATACTTTTTTATCTCATTAAATTATGGTCTTTCACTCTTAGGGACTTCATGGAGTCTTGTGTGGTGGCACTTGGCATTTCCAAGGCTTTTGACTGGGTACAGCATCCGTCGCTGCCCTCTAAGCTCCCTTCCTTTGAGTTTCATCCTTCATTTTTACCTTGTTTAATTTACTCTCAGATAATTCCATTTCGGCACTTGCAGATGGAGCGACCTCTTCCTCCTTTCCTGTCAATTGTGGAGTTATTCAGGGGTTCTGTTTTATCTCCAATTTTATTCATATTTTTCATGAACGATCTTCTAAATTGGACTTCTAACTCTGTTTATTCTTATTCTGATAATTCAACTCTCCATTTTTCTACTCATTTCAATTCTGCTCTTTCTTTTGCTTCTAGAGTTGCTTTTTGTTTTCAACTTTCAGATTCAATTTTTGCCATTCTTGATGTGTTTTCCCGTTGAGGTCATGACAACCTTGTGAAATTCAACGTGTTAGAAACTCAACTTCTTCACATCTCCCTTTCAAAAACACCTCCCACTTTTCCTATCTTCTTCAATGGCTTATCCATTTCACCTGTAAATAACATTAACATTCTAGGTCTAAACATAAACAATAAATTGTTTTGGAAACCACATATCACAATGGTTGATAAGGTGGCCTCTAAGAAGCTGGACGTACTTGTATGGAGTACTGTTCTCACATTTGGGGTTCTCCGGTTCTTCCACTCTCCTGGGTAGAATTGAGTCCAAGGCTAAAATATCAATAAATTGTCGCTTACTATCAAACTCTCTTTACCCTTTATCTCAGCAAAGTGACGGTGAAGCACAATCTCTTTTCTATACGTAACACAATAGCAGGTGATCGAGAGAGTTGGTCTCCGTTCCACCTTCATTGCGTCGCCCTTCTTGCACAAAAGATGCCCTACTTTCGCCCGAATTTTGTGTAAATGATGGAAACCCCAGGCATGACCATTGTGGTGCCTCCTTCTTTCCAGCCTCCTCTTCTCTGTGGAACTCTCTTCCATAATCTATTTTCCATACAACATTTAATCTTCCTCTCTTCAAGATTTCCGTCTGTGCACACGTGAGAGATGTGCGTTAGGTTCGGGTCCTGAATGGGTTTTCTCATTCTTTTCTCTTTTGCATATGCCCCCTCCTTA
>SEYY01015320.1:0-17500 GCA_009176605.1 Armadillidium nasatum | reverse complement strand
AAAAGTTTCCCTTTTCTTGCTGAGCTGGCAAGGACTTATTTAGCATGTCCTTCAACTAGTGTTGCTAGTGAGCGTTTTTTCAGTTGTGCAGGCCTCATTTACGAACGAAAAGCGAACCAAACTTTCACCTGAAAGAGCCCAAAAGCTTTTATTTCTAAAAAATAACTTACCAATTATTAACTTCAAATGGAATATGTGAAACTGTGAAGTGTGAAGGTAATAATGAATTACTGGCATATATATATATATATATATATATATATATATATATATATATATATATATATATATATATATATATATATATATAATATATATATATATATATATATATATATATATACTATATATATATAAAACCTTTTTCAAAATGGGTTAAGGTTGGGGAAAGAGGTTGGTGGGGTGTTCAAGAGTTGGGTCCCCGTCCCACACCCTGGTAACATAGATTCTGATATATTATATTTAAAATTCCAAAAATCTATAGCAAAAACTTTAAAAAATTAAACTATCCGCATCCGCATTTGCGGATATCCGCAATTGAATATCCGCAACCGCATCCGCATCCGCGGATAGTAAAAAATTACTATCCGGTCCACCTCTAATATATATATATATATATATATATATATATATATATATATATATATATATATATATATATATATATATATATATATAATATATATATATATATATATATATAATATGATATAGTAGCGAAGATTGATGGGGGAAGATATGTTGGAAGATGAGGAGGGAAGTATTAGTGGAAAGGAGGTAGGAGTAGTAGTAAGGAAGCTGAAGAAGGGAAAATTGGGAGGAATGGATGGTGTAAATGGAGAGATGATAAGGGAGGGTGCCGGAGAGGTTGTTTAATGGCTGGTTACAATGTTAATGAGTGTTGCAGAGAAGGAAGCCTGCCTCTAGAGTAGAAGGATGCGTGTATAGTGACTATATATAAAGGAATATGGGGTAATATGATATATAGGAATTATAGGGGGATAAGTCAGTTGAGTGTAGTAGGGAAGATTTATGGGAGAATATTAGTATCAAGAGTGAAAGAATTGGTGCGTTATTTTGCCGTGGTTGTTTAATTTTTTGATAGATGGAGTTGTTTGGGAAATGGAGAGGGAAGTAAAAGGTGTAAGGTTGAGAAGTGTGGAGAGCGAATGGAAAGCAAATGTCTTGCTGTTTGAGAATAATGCGGTGATGGTTGAGGAGTCGGGGAAGAAACTGAGAATATTGGCGAAAGTGTTTGTAAGAGAATGTGCTTCTAAAGGATTGAAAATTAACATAACAAGAGTAAAGTAATGAGGATTGGGGCAGAGATGAAGCAGCAGGAATGCATGAATATGGGTGTCGAGGCTGTGTGAGAAAAATTTGAGGAGATAGAAGAGTTCAAATATCTGGGAATGCGGTTGGAGGTAAAAGGAAGAATAGAAAAAGAAATAAAGAATAGTGATGAGATTACTGAGAGAGGTATGGAAGAAGGAGAATATCGAAGGAAATAAACGTAAGAATATTTGAGAGTATTTGTCTACTATCTGTAATGTATGGGTGTGAAATATGGATGATGAAGGATCGGCGAGAAAAGATGATGTTTTTGAAATGAAGGAACTGAGGGCGATATATGGGTTGAGAAGGGTAGAAACAGAAATGAAAGGATGGAGGGTCGGAATAGAGGGTAGAGCAGAGGGTGTGTTAAGATGGTTTGGGCATATGTGTAGAATGAATGAGGATAAGATGGTAGGTAGAATGGCGAGATCCGAGGTGGAGAGGTGTAGAGGGAGGGGAAGGCCAAAGTGGAATTGGATTGATAGGGTGAGGGAGATTTTGGGAGTGAGAGGACTGAGTGACATGGAGTGAGAAGTGATATGGGATGGGGATTGAACTGTGTGTGAGAGAATCGTGGAGAGCACCACCTCTCGAAAGTGATAAAGGTATATATATATATATATATATATATATATATATATATATATATATATATATATATATATATATATATATATATATATATATATATATATATATATATATATATATATATATATATATATATATATTTATATATCACCACCGCTCACGGGCAAGGCCCTTTTCAAGGAGGGGGTGCGAGAACAATAGAAGAGATAAAACAACCCACAAGCCCCACCTAACGCAAATTTCGCAGGTGAGCATAGACGCGGGCCTTAAAGGAATTGAGATTAAATTCAGCAGGAAACACAGAAGATGGGAGAGAATTCCACAAAACAGAGGTGGCAGGAAAGAAGGAGGCACCACAGCGAACAAGCCTGGAGTTACCTACAGTATATATATATATATATATATATATATATATATATATATATATATATAATATATATATATATATATATATATATATATATATATATATATATATATATATATATATATATATATATATATATATATATATATATATATATATATATATATATATATATATATATATATATATATATATATATATATATATATATATATATATATATATATATATATATATATATATATATTACAGAGGTTTTATAAAAGCTTTGCTGGTTATGAAGTTCATATTTATAGAAAGTTTTTGCGATTATTTTCTCATTAAGTTGGATTTGGTAAGATGAGACTTTATCACACTTTAATCCGTATATTATATCGAAGAATCTTCTTTATGATCTTCTCACATAGAGGTTACATTCGTTTGAAATGGCAATTTTCTATGGAGTTAAAAGTACTAAAAGACTCTTTCTCTCTATTCACTTTTAGCTTCGTTCATCATTTTAAAGACAGGGAGTTCTCTCTCTCTCTCTCTCACTCTCTTTCTCTATTCTCTTGTTCCGTTTCATTCTCTCTATCTGTTTCTGTTTATTTTCCTTACTCTCGCTCACTCTCACTCTCTTTCCTTCTCTTCCTCGCATTCTCTTTTATTCTGTTTCTTTTTTCTTCTGTTCTCTCTTCTTTTCTTTCTCCTTTCTTTTGTTTCGTTTTCTCTTTTTTTTCTCTCTCGCTCTCTGTCCCTCTCACTCTTTTACTCTTCCTTTCTCTAACTGTTTCTTTTCTCTTCCTTCTCTCGCGCTTTTTTTCCTCCCATTCTGTCTGTTTTTTTTCTCCTCTCTCTCTCTCTCTCTCTCTCTCTCTCTCTCTCTCTCTCTCTCTCTCTCTCTCTCTCTCTCTCTCTCTCTGCTTCTCTGCCTCTCTGCCTCTCTGCCTTTATCTCGATGTGTTTAGAACCATAGATAAGATTTTTAAAACTCATTTTTATATGAATAGGAATATCAAAACCGCACAAAAATGATCTGTTTTTAGTCTTCAATTTCTATAGCACAGCCATAATGAAATATTAAAATTTTTATTTTAAACTCTAATAAAATTTTTAAAGTTAAATTACAAATGTAATCTTCGTTTCATGTTTTGAAGGAATCTTCATATTTAACGTACTGTGTTAAAAGCTATTTCAGGCATTTATTAATGCTATTATTACTTAATACAATACTAACAACGAAAAACTTACGCATTAAATCGCTAAATTAATTTTATGGAAATAAATAAAAACTCTGATAAAATATAAGCGGTAAAAAAGCACGAAAATAATTAGTTGAGAGAAATATATATATATATATATATATATATATATATATATATATATATATATATATATATATATATATATATATATATATATATATATATATATATATATATATATATATATACCGTAAAGCATTCATCTTAAAAAGTTTTTTAAAAGCTCAATTTATTTTTTACCTTTTTATTGTAAGCCAACTTTTTTTTAAATATATATCAGACAAAAAAATTGTAAAACAAACAAACCCATCCTCTCTACACAATTAACAACGTGAAACTGTTTGCTGCTTTGAAAACGGGATTGATGGAGTATATAGTAGCACGTGTGGGTAGCAATATTATATGTAGCAGACATACTGAGATTAAAAGGCAGGAGAAATTATGCCTACCTAATGTACAAAAACTTAAAAAATAGCCTTTATAATTTTGTTGGTTTATGTGCATATTATACCCAAGAAGGAACATTTTGCTCGAAAACATTGAATAACCTTTGTACTATGAAAATTTATTTATATAATAATAATGAAAATAATTAAACTCATAATTATTACTATTATTTTAAGTATATCAATAATAATAGATATAAAAATATTCTTACCTGTGAAGAACAAAAGTTAAAATATGAATACTTTTCTTAAAATTTCTTTCAAAATGTTTCTTGCACTATAAACGAAGGTTTGTACGATCGGTTGCATTTCATTTCCAATCATTTCGTACTAATAGAAACGCTCGAGCGGCAAGTGTGCACAGACAATTCTCTCGTCCGTTATGTTAAATGTTGCGTTTGCAAAATTTTTGCAACCACACAGTATTTTCTTTCTTTGGAATAACTAATCAAAATCGTATGATTGTTGTTATAATAAGATGCAAATTTTAAATATTTAATGCTATTAAAAAAATAAAAAGTAATAAATAACACTAGCAAATAGTGGTAATTGCACAAACCTGCAGCCACATCACGAGTCGCCCCATATATATATATATATATATATATATATATATATATATATATATATATATATATATATATATATATATATATATATATATATATATATATATATATATATATATATATATATATATATATATATATATATATATATATATATATATATATATATATATATATATATAAAATCTTCTGTAGTGGGCAAAATCCAAAGGCCTACCAATTTCAACCAGAAATATTATATTTCGCGTTTCATCTTCTCAGAGGGTCTCTAGTGTACCCTTGACACTCTTGGAGTGCCTATGCTCCCACAACTTTCCTACTTCTTCACATGTGTCCTATAAATTTACAAACGCTTACACTTACATTACCTACTAAATTAATCAAAATAGCGGAACGTAAATCTGCCTCGGAGAATCCAAGAGGGACGGGTTTTCCAAACATAGCCCCTCATCCACTCCTTCCCCCATCACCACTTGGGAGTTGGTGGCCTCCGGTGATGGGGTTGGCGCCACCAAGACCTCTATGCCGACTTCCCCTGGTGCACGGTCTTCGTTTTTCATAAATTTCTGCAACATTCGCGGTCTTTTTTCTAATCTCCACTTTGTCGAACACCACCTCTCTTCTTCTAGACCTCATCTCTTATTCTTAACTGAAACTCAGGTGTCTGAGTGCTCTGACAGCAAATCCTACTCTGTTTCCTCCTACTGTCTCTATCCTCAATTTTCAGCCAAAGGCGGATGTTGCGCATATGTGCGCAATGATATTGTCTGTTCTCGTGTCTCTAATTTGGAGTCTTCTGAATTCTCTACTTTATGGCTTAAACTTTCTTGCAACTCTACAACTAAATTCATTTGTTCTGTCTATTTATCTCCTAACTCTACAGACTATCCAAAATTCTTCGACTATCTTAGCTCCAAAATCATCATTTTAGGTGATTTCAATGTTCACCACCGCCAATGGCTTTCATCTAGTTCTCAAGATCCAGATGGTGAACTTGCCTTCCAATTTTCTATCCAGAACAACCTTGAGCAGCTGGTGCATCTCCCTACCCGTATCCCTGACCGTCTTGGTGATGAACCCAACATTCTAGACCTTTTTCTAACTTCTAATCCTTCTCCTTATACTGTTAAACTCTTTCCTCCTCTGGGTTCATCCGATCATCTTCTTATCTCCGTATCTTGTCCTGTCTCTTCAAGTCTTCCGCAAGAACGGCCCCCGCCTTCGGCGAGGAGACGTTTCTGACAATTTCTGCAATATACGCTGTTTAATTTTTACTTGCTAAAACACAACCTCTCTTCTTCTACACCTCACCTCTTGCACTTGACCAATACTCTGGTGCTTGAGAGATCCACCAGTAAACTCTCTTCCCTTTTACTTTTTCTATTCTCACTTTTCAGTCAAAGGCGGATGTTACTCATGTGTGCGCAACTCTGCTCTCGTGTTTATAGATTTTAGTTTCCTGACTTCTATTGCTAACGATTTCTTGCCAATGTAAAATTAAATTCATCTGTTCTGTCTATCTATCACTTTTCTATTAACTGTCGAAAATTTTTCACATTTCTAAACTCCAAAGTACAACACATTCTCCTACCTTCTTTTACATAAATCATAATTCTTGGAGACTTCAATATTTACCATCCTCAATGACTTTCTTTAATTCTGAAGATAAAACTGGTGAACTTGCTTTCCTTTTCTCTATCTAAAATGACCTTGAGAAGTTGGTGAATATTCCTACTCTTATCCCTGGTCGTCTTGGAAACATTCTTGATTTTTTTTCTTTCTAATTTTTCAATTTATTCTGTTAAATTCTTTACACCTTTACGAGTAGTAAATTGTCGCCAGCTACTGACGTGGTTTTATTCGCGCAACTCTGATGCCAATAAACTGCGCAATGCTGACTGGACGTCGAGTCATTCTGCATTGCATCATTTTGAAGCACTAACAAGTGCAGACATTCGTTTTTTGTTTATTCACCTCTCAAACGCAACTATTGTAGCAGTACAAAACTGCTCTTAAGAGAAAAACACTGCCTGTTGGGCAGTAGCCTTTATAAACATAAATTTTTACACGCCTTCAAGATCAATAATAAAATTGCAACCTTAAGTTTTTTACATCGATGTCTAATACAAATGATAAAGGTATATATATATATATATATATATATATATATATATATATATATATATATATATATATATATATATATATATATATATATATATATATATATATATATATATATATATATATATATATATATATACACACACACACAGAACATGTCTAACCTATATGAGGAACAACATCAGGATTTGTATCTTCAGACGAAGATTTTCTCTCCCTCCCTTGAGGAGTAACTTCTCCATCGTTTTTTGCTCTCCTCTTCTGGTTTTTTCGCTTCCTTCGTTTGTAGTAGAGACGGACCATAAACACACACACCAGCAGGAATAGAAGAGTCGCAGACACTGCGATCACTCCTTTCTTAGATCGCAAATAATCACGACTTGAATAATCTACTGAAAAAAAAAAAAATTATATCAAAATTACAACTTCATTTATATAAACAGAGCTGGTGTATATATATATATATATATATATATATATATATATATATATATATATATATATATATATATATATATATATATATATATATATATATATATATATATATATATATATATATATATATTTACTTAATTGAGTTTTTGGAAATAAAATTAAAAAAAATCCTAAATTCAAAAGGATTTTTTAAGATATAAAATTTAAAAAAAAACTGCAAAATTCAGCAAATTTTGTAGAAAACATTTTTTAATTTGAATTTACAATGAAATTTTTTTTTAATTTAAATAAATATATAATATATATATATATATATATATATATATATATATATATATATATATATATATATATATATATATATATTATATATATATATATATATATATATATATATATATTTATATTATATAATATATATTATAATATATATTATATATATATATATAAATAATATATATAAATATATATATATATATATATATATATATATATATATATATATATATATATATATATATATATATATATATATATATATATATATATATATATATATATATATATATATATATATATATATATATATATATATATATATATATATATATATATATATATATATATATATATATATATATATATATATATATATATATATATAGTAGGGAAAACGCTGGTACTAGAACACCCTTCCAAAATTAAGTGAAGGAGGAGCAGCTATATTGGAAACCCTCTCCCTCGCTTTTACTCAATCTGTTCTAGAACTTACTCTCTTCTGTCGCTCCGAGGTTTTCCTACTACTTATTCAAGTCTTTTTACTAAGAAATTATAGTAATGAATAATGAAGAAAAAGAATTTATAAATACGGTAAATCTTAAAATATTTAAATATATTTAAAATTTTTAAATGAAAATATAATTGAACTAACATATGTCCTAGGAGGACAAGTGTTAGCTCGGAATAAAAAAAAAAAAGAAAATTTAAAAAATGTTTAATAAATAGAATTTGAAAAGAAATTAAAATAACAATGAATAATAGATTTATAATAAATAAATGTATGAGAAATAAGGAAATATTTCTTGAAGTAGAGGTTATAAAATATTTACTTATTTATTGGTGAAAGTTCATTTAAAGGAGACATTCCGGTACCTTGCATTGCTTGTAAAAGTAAAAAAAGTCAGATACGGTGCAATATAATTTAAGTGAACAATATTACAATATTGTTGGGATTGTAAAAAGTAAAATCCATTTATAAATTATTGCGATCGTTTACCCATTAAAATTAATTATCGCTTTCTATATTCGCGTTTTCTTTTAAATAAAAGAAAACTTTGATTTTATGGGAAACTAATATTTACCTTTTAATTAAAAATTTATTTTCCTTTAATATATTCAAAATGGAATATGAAAAATTTACCGATCCTATTATAAAATTTATTTTAAAATAGTATCAGAAGAAATTAGTATAACATAATGGCATTTAGAAGGTGTTTGAGTTTTTGAAAAATTCTTTAAATTCGTTATTACTCTCAATAAATTATATAATTAAGGTTATATTTTTCACAATCATTAAAAATGTTAGATGGATTTTTAATAGTGACTTATATTTCATTATAAGATTATAAAAAGGTAATTAATTATACAGCTTACTTTTACAAATATTACATTTAATTATTATTTCATGATCTTTCACTCCCTTGTTTTTAATAAATTTATAAATATTTCCTTTAACAAACGACGTAAATAATGGTAACAGCTGCAAATTTTTTTCAGCATTTATTAAGATGAAATTTATTACCTTGATATTATTTATATCTAGGGAGTTATTTTTCATTAACATTGTTATATTCTTTATGATCACATCTATAGGTAAATCTTTAAATAACTCGCACAAAGATTGATGCATTTTATCTTCTGTAATCTTCTGATAAGGTGGGGGCTATGATTGCAAAATCTTTCTCTCCTCAGAAACTATGGTTCAATCGTGCTTGCTATCATTTAACTCAGACTAGAGACATCGCGTATCGAGAGTGAAAAAATTCTCCTTCTCTTCCTATCACTCTCGCTAATTTTCATGCAGCTCAGAATCGTTGCAGGGATGTTCTTCGACGAGCAAAGCAGACTTTCACCAAACGACGAAGGGGTGCTGAACTCCCAAATTTTCCTACTGATAAATCTTTCTGGCCTCTTGCTAAAAGCTATCTAGCAATTTCTGTAAATCCTTCTTTCCTCCTCTTGTTCTATCGGATGGTTCTGTTGCTAACACTCAAACTGAAAAGGCATATTTCTTCGGCCTCCTGTTTTCCTCTAATTCAACACTGGACGACTCTGGCAATCCTCCTCCTAATTCTTCTCCTCTCAGATGTCCATGGCTTTACCTGAGATTACATTTGATCAGATGCATGGGATTCTCAAATCTATGAATATTAGGATGGCAAGCGACCCGGATGGCATTTCTCTCCGAGTTTTAATTGTATGCTTCTGAGTTGGCTCCGTTACTCGTTCAACTTTTCTCTCCATGACTCAATATTAGTACTTTCCATCAGTGCTGGAAGCGCGCATTATTCCAACCTATTCCGAAGAAAAGTAGCCTCTCTAATCCTTCTAACTCTCTCACTATAGCTCTCACTTGTATTCTCTCTAAGATCTTTGAAACATTTCTCAACTTTCATTTCTTAGATCATCTGGAATCCCATTCCCATCTTTCTGATCATCAGTTATGCTTTCGACGTTCGAGGTCTATTGGCGATATTTATGATCTTCTGCATTTAGGGACTATGGAGAGACTTGTGTGGTGGCACTTGACACACCTAAGGCATTTGACCTGCGTTACTGCTTTCCAAGCTCCCCTCCTTCTCATTGCTTGATTATGTCTAGCTTTCTTTCTAATCGTTCAATTTCGGCTGTTGTTGGTGGGGCGACTTCTTCATATCCTGTCAAAAGTGGTGTTCCTCAGGGTTCTGTCTTTCTCCTACTCTATTCTTACTTTTCATTAATGATCTTCCCAGCTGTTCATCTAACCATATCCATTCATATGCCGATGACTCGTCCCTCTATTCTTCTACTCATTTCAAATAATCTCCCATTTTGCATCTAGAGTTGCCAATCGTCTTCATCCTTCCGATTCCATTCTTGCTGATCTGGGTAGAATTCCCCATTGAGATCGTCTCAACTTTTTTAAATTCAACTCTTTTAAAGACTCAACTTCTCGAAATCTTCCTCTCACAGACACCCTCTACCTTTTTTATTTTTTTCGATGGTTCTTCCGTATCTCCTGTTGACAATATAAACACCCTTGGACTTCACATAAACAAAAAAATGTCTTGGAAACCTCATCTCACAATGGTTGCTAGGGCGGCCTCAAAGAAGCTGGGAGTCTGTTTAGACTGCGAGAAATTTTTTGATACTTCGCACTTATTCCAATTATACAGGGTCTGCACATAAATTTTGTGTGGGCATAGGCAACTCCAGAATTGTACACTGTCGTCCCTCCTTCTTTCCAACCACCTCTGTTTTGTGGAATTCTCTCCCATCTTCCGTGTTTCCTGCCAAATTTAATCTCAATTATTTTCAAGCTCACGTCTGTGCTCACCTACGAAATTTGCGTTAGGTGAGACTTGTTGGGTTTTTCTTATTCTTTCATTGCTATAACACCCTCTCCTTGAATAGGGCTCTGCCCGTGAGTAGTGGTGATGTATTAAAAAAATAAAAATAAATAATATATATATATATATATATATATATATATATATATATATATATATATATATATATATATATATATATATATATATATATATATATATATATATATATATAAAGAGTAGTTCCAAACTAGTATACATAAATTCCTTATATTAGATAAATAAAGGGGATAGGCTCTATTCTTTACGAGTCATCGTAAGCAATCAGAGATTCGGACAGACAAATGTCACTACGAGGTGTTGAATCTCATTGGACAAAGCAAATTGCTTCTCAGGATAAAGAAACTGATGTAAAGGCGCGATCTTTATTCCCAATAAGAATTGTACTCACGTATTTCTCTTACTTGCCTTATTTTTATGGCTTCATATATATATATATATATATATATATATATATATATATATATATATATATATATATATATATATATATATATATATATATATATATATATATATATATATATATATATATATATATATATATATCAAAGTATAAATATATAAAGTAGTTAAATTGAATAGCAATTTGCCTTGGCGTAAATTATTATGTAGTTTGTTACTCCCCAAATTCAAATAAAAGAAGAAACACGACTATTACATGATGTTAGTGACGTCACCAATTCGACCTTAACTTATCATACTTATATTTGATCAAATGAAAAGTGTTGCTGAAACAAACTAACAAACATTCATTTTCTAAAACAACAATCCTGTGACTTTAATCTCAACCCTGAAACAGGCCCCTCAAACACACATTTTCCTTTAGAACTAAAAAGAAATCTTTCAAAGACACAGATAGTGAATAACAAATGTAATTTCTCTTTCTTTGAAGCAAAGAGCACAATCAAATATCTGCTTAAAGGTATTATTATTATGATATACAAATAAACATCAGTAACCATACCTGCAACAAATATTCCTGAAGAGTTAGAACCAGTGCAACGTTTTGAAGAAACAAAAAGATTCCCAGTCAAGCACTCATAACAACACAATCCTTACCACAAAACAAAAGCCCTATACCCACGTGTCATACCATACTACTTGCTTAGTTAATAAACCCTTTCCCCTTTTTCATCTCGTGCTAGATCTGGAACAACCTTCCTAGCTCAAAAGGTAGCTCTTCTCATATTAAACACCTTCACACAAATATTTCGCAAACCAATTTGATCACTTGCAAACTAAAACACTTCACCAACACTTTTTCTAAAGCCTAAATAAAAATCTCACGTAAGAAATGAATAATTAATCGTTGCTTGATTCAGAAAAAATTATCACCCAAATTTCAAATCATACACACACACACATTCACACACATATTTACAATAAATTGCATACACCCACGTTTCTGAAGAAAATCCATATTTATACATATAATCTTTTTCATTTTCTTATCGTCACTCATGTTTAAATATTTCATCATTCAGTAACCTACGGCACCGTCATGGAAATGGCCATACTCCTGGAAGGCACTGTGGCCATAAGTGTAATAAATTGATCAATACATATATATATATATATATATATATATATATATATATATATATATATATATATATATATATATATATATATATAATAATTTTATAATTTTAATTGCCACTTTTTATACATTGTATATAAATAAATATACATACATATATCCCAACCGTGGAATCGTTTTGTATACTTTTATAACCGCTATATATATATATATATATATATATATATATATATATATATTATATATATATATATATATATATATATATATATATATATATATATATATAAAGTACCTTCATCTCTTCTCGGAGAAGATCTTGATGTATAAGCTGAAACAACAACAGGTGGTGACGTCACCGGACCACGTGACACATAAACTTTGATTTGATAGTTCGTGGCTGGATCCAAACGACTTACGTTGAAACTTGGCTCACGGGAAGACACGTTGTAGTACAACGTGCCGTTTTCCAGATATACCTGAGATAAAAAAAAGATAAGACTGATAATCAAAAATTTCAACTATTGTATTAAGTGAATGCTATTTCCTATTTGTAATTAAAAAAAGAAGCAATAGGAATCCTGTATAAAGATTACAGATCATTCTTCATTCGGGTAGAATTAAAGAAATGTTATTAAACGATTTTATATAATTTTTATTCCATCCTTAAAGGAGGTGATTAGATTTCTTATGTGGATCCTACATAGAAAATAATTTCAAAGTTCCCCTTATTCGAACAGGGCGATATAATATATATATATATATATATATATATATATATATATATATATATATATATATATATATATATATATATATATATATATATATATATATATATATATATATATATATATATATATATATATATTAATACTAAATTTATTTAAATATAATAATTTATTTTTTATTATTATATTATATATATATATATATATATATATATATATATATATATATATATATATATATATATATATTATATATATATATATATATATATATATATATATATAATAATAATAATAATAATAATAATTTTAATAATAATAATAATAATAATAATTAATAATAATAATAATAATAATAATTTAATAATAATAATAATAATAATAATAATAATAATAATAATAATAAATGTTCAACAAAATAAATAGGGTAATTAATATTCAAAAGTAATTAGGAACCTTCCTTTTGGAAGCGCAGTTTAGTGAAATTAAAAAGAAAAAGAAAGAAAAAAAAAACATTCCATATTTTTTTTTATTTTATTTTTTATTATAAATTATTATTTGTTATATATCTGCAATGTTTCTTTTTATGCAATATAATTATATATATATATAATATATATATATATATATATATATATATATATATATATATATATATATATATATATATATATATATATATATATATATATATATATATATATATATATATATATATATATATATATATATATATATATATATATATATATATATATATATATATATATATTATAAAAAAAAAAAATATATAAAATAAATATATATATATATATATATATATATATATATATATATATATATATATATATATATATATATATATATATATATATATATATATATATATATATATATATATATATATATATATATATATATATATATATATAAATTGTTTAAAACCATTTCAATAAAACATTAAAATGTAAAAAAGTTAAAACGAGGTTAACAAGGAAATTAAAAAGAAGTTACAGTTAGAGATTAAAAAATGGGCGGGGCTGTCTACGTTTCGGAGCCGAATGTTTCAGTTTCCTCTTCCGGACATTCTGGGAAATTTAAAATATATAAATAAATAAATGGAAAACAAATAAATTATAAGCATTTTAGCATTATATATATATATATATATATAATATATATATATATATATATATATATATATATATATATATATATATATTATATATATATATATATATATATATATATATATATAATATTTAAAAACAAATAAAACAAACTGTTTATTAACAGAAAGTGAAACCTTTTTCCTATTTTTTTTTTCATTATATTATGTAAAGTCTAAAAACTTTTTAAAGTTTTCATTTTTGAAGAGCATTTCTGAAATAAATTTTAGCGATGCTTAATTCATTCGTCTAGTTGAATTTGCAAAATGTATTCCTAATTGACGAAGTTAAGTGTCTTTCTTTAAAACAAGCCAATTTTTTTCCAATTATTTAAAGTTTTCACTTCGACTCACTGGAAAAGTCCTATATTCATGGAGGGTGTGTTAAGTACTTATAATAATGCTAAAAAGGATATTATCAGTTTCTGCCTAAAGCCAGTTACACAAATGATTTAATATACTACCTTACGTCTAAAATTAAGATAGCTTAACTTTAACATTAAACGCAAAAGGAATAATTAATATTTTCTGTTTTTAAAATCAGGAAATATATTTCGTACACCAAAGTGAAATTACAATTATCTTCTTTTATGACAAGGAATTCTTTTTTTTTTTATATTTTAAAGTTTTTTCCTTTTATATTTTTTTTCAAATACATAGTTTGTGTACTCAATCTATTAGTAAGACATTTTTAAATATTTGTTGAATTTATTATGAACAAGAAATGATAGGTGTTCAATCTTTATATAAAAGTTCAATATTTAATTTTTTTATTAACTCTTGTACTCTACGTATTATTCAATCAATCCTGATTTTTATTAAATAAATAAGTTTAAGTAAAATTCTAAAAGCTATAGTTATAGATGCAATTAATATGAAAATCTTTGTTAAGTGTAAAAAGACTAAATATATAATTGTCACATATTAGCATAGGAAATAACCCTATGAATAATTTAGAAAGCCAGAAAATGTGTATGGGCATCTATGTTTCCATTAAAAACAATGAATTACATTACAATAATCTTGATAACAAAATTGTGAAGGTTTCGAGATAAAACCAATGAAGACTGAGCATTTTTAACATACATTTCGAGACAAGACTCTTGAAAATTGAACATTTTCAATAGGCTCATCGATATAAAACTCTTCAAGATTTTGCATATTAAATATATATTTCAGATAAATCTCTTGAACTGTGAACATTTTTAAATAAATATTTTGAGATATATTCCCTTGAGATCGAGTATTTTTAATATATATATATTTTCAAATGATATTTCGAGATAATCTTGAATACTGACAATTATTAACACACATTTCGAGATAAAATTGTTGAAGATTGAGCATTTTTAATACATATTTAGAATACAACTTTTGAAGATTAAGTATATATATATATATATATATATATATATAATATATATATATATATATATATATATATATATATATATATATATATATATATATATATATATATATATATATATATATATATATATATATATATCAAGATAAACTCTTCAAGAATGAGCATTTATAATATATATTCAGAGATAAAAATTGAAGATTGGGCCTTTTTAATATATATTTCGATATGAAACTCTTGAAGATTTAACCTTTTTAATATTGGTCAATATTCTTCGAGATAAAAACTCTTGAAGATTGAAAATTTTCTGTGTACACTTCGGGATAAAACTCTTGAAGATTTGCCATTTTTAATATCGGCTCCTACACTTCGAGCTAATAACTCTTAAAGATTGAACAATTTTAATATACACTTAGATATAAAAACTCTTGAAGATTTAGCATTTTTAATATGACACTTCGAGATAAAAACTCTTAAAGATTGAACATTTTTAATATACACTTCGGGATAAAAACTGTTGAAGATTTAGCATTTTTAATATGATACAATTTTGCCTAATCTTCATAAATAATATTTATCATTTTAACTTTGCAATTTAAAACTGAATTAAAAATCCTGCAGATTTCTAATTCATATTCGAGCATTTTTCTATATTATTTATTATTCTCTATTTGATATTTAATCAGAGCAATTAACTTATTTATTGCCCTTTATAATGCTCGGCTTTATTAATATTTCAGTTCTCGTCAACAATAATAATAAAAAAAAATTAAATAAATAAAATAATGATTTAATTTTGAAACTGTTTTATTCTTCAATTATTGGAATAATTCCACTTTTACATAATTTGTAGAGCTCATTGAGATAACAGTAATTAAAAAAAAAATAATAATAATAATGATCGTATTTTTGAAAACTGAATTTGTAGATAGTGGGGAAAAGGATTAAAGTAGTGAGATGTTTTAAACTTCTACAGCTTCAGCCTGTCTATTATATGGAATTTCTGTCAAGTCGAAGCATCCTAGTGTATATATATATATATATATATATATATATATATATATATATATATATATATATATATATATATATATATATATATATATATATATATATATATATATATATATATATATATATATATATATATATATATATATATATATATATATATATATATATATAAACGTGACCCAAACGGTACAGTGATTTGACTCACGTACTTGAGGGCGCCGGTTCAATCCCACTTGCAGATTCTAGGTATATACTACCTGGAAAGTTCATTTCCTCGTATTGGGCAATGCCAATGAGATATGAATTTTGTTTATATAATATATATATATATATATATATTATATATATATATATATATATATTATATATATATATATATAATATATATATATATATATATATAATATATATAATATATATATTATATACACGAATTTTTTGACGATGATATTATAGTAAATTTGCTATGACGATGAAATTGAAAAAGTGTGCAGGTATTTTAAAAATTCAATTCAATAATTGATTTTTAAAAATTTTAAGAATTAAATTTTCTTTTCATAATTCTTTATTCAAATGTGTAAATACACGCAATTTTAATATACAGTATAATGCAGGGTGTCTTACTCGCTCTCGGCTCAAGATATGAGCTTATAGATATATCAAAGTAATGGTCATAAGTTAAAAAAAATTTTAGCGAACAAACTTTCGAGCGTTAGAATCGTGCTAACATTACATAAAATGTTGTAAGTGATCTCCATTGGCATCAAGGTGTTCTTGCACGCTTTTCCATGTACGGAGGATGCCGCCAACATATTGATAGTCACAACGTTAATTGCCTGCAGATTGTTGTCTTTCAGTTGCGTTAAGAGTACGTGGATTATTGCGTTACACTTTTATTTTCAGCATGCCCCATA